>PVIY010014807.1:0-55489 GCA_004026745.1 Myrmecophaga tridactyla
GGTGTCTGAGGCGTAGAGGGGGCGGGCTGTCCCGCAGGCTGTGGTCCCTCACCCTCACCGTTGTCCCCCAGGGCTCGGAGCTGGGCGGCTGGTCCCTGGGCCGCTGGACCCACGACGGGATCGACATCAACAACAACTTTCCCGACTTGAACACGCCGCTCTGGGAGGCGGAGGACCGACGGGGCATCCTGAGGAAGGTTCCCAATCACCACATCGCGATTCCCGAGTGGTTTCAGTCTGAAAACGCCACGGTGAGTGGCCACGCCCCGCGAACCACGCATCCACGAGGGCCGGGGTTGATACCCGCTGGGCTTGGCAGAGGATGTGAGGTTAAGACCAAGACGAGATCTGTTTTTCCCTTCCATGTTTCCTTCAAAAGTAGGGAATGCGCTAGATAATAACCACCTTCTAAATGCATATCTGGGGAGATTCTTCATAGAAAAGAAATCATTTAATTGTATTTCTTTATCATCATATATAATGCTTCAAAAACAAAACAGCACCCTCCACAGAATCTTAGAGTTATGTGTGCTTATTGTTATTACCATTATTATCCAATTATTATAAAATTATAACGTAATTATCCATTATTGCCAATATTCTCAGTTATATGGCTGTGAAATAATCCTTAGTTCTCACTGATTGCTTGAGGTATCTTATTTTAAGAAACATTTTATTAGTATATAACAGGTTTAAATAATAGATATATTACATTTAGTTCTTCTTCAGAAAGAAAAATGAAAGTGGATAGGGAATGTTTTCCCCAAGTCTGGTAGTTAGGTTCAACTGTCAAGTTGACCAGGTGATAGTGTCTAGTTCAGTTGCTGTGGATTTGAATCATTACCTTGTTAAACTCATCTAAGGGCTGATTACATACGCAGTCTCTAAGGGGAGTGCCTTCTACAATGGGTGATGTTTAATTTAATCCATGGGAAGCTTAAAAGAGGGAGCTCAATGCAGCACAGCCCAAGCAGCTCAGCATACCTCATCTCAGCACTCGCAGCTCAGCCCAGACCTATGGAGATGCAGAAAGGAATCACCCCGGGAAAGCTATTGGAACCCAGAAGCTGGAGAGAAGACCAGCAGAGATCACCCTGTGCCTTCCTGTGTAAGAGAGAACCTCAGATGAAAGTTAGCTGCCTTTCCTCTGAAGAACTATACATTTTAAACTAAATAAATCCCCTTTTATTAAAAGCCAATCCATCTCTGGTGTGTTGCATTCTGGCAGCTTTGGCAGACTAGACCACCAAGCGTCTGAGGTCTTGTTTCATAAAGAGCATGTTATTGAAGAAATAATTCTCACTAAATGTGCCATGCCTTTTATTGCCTCCTCAGCCCATAGTAACCTACCCCTTACCCCTGTTCTTTGATCATATCTGTCTTTCAAGAAGCCTGCCTTAATTGCTATGCAAGCTGGCCTCAGGCTCAGCTGCATATAACCAAACAACGATAGTGACAGTGACTGAACAAGGTAGAAGTTTATTTCTGCTTTCACCTGAAGGAGTCCTGGAAGCAGACAGCACAGGGCCAGCCACATAGTTGCCCCATGATCCTCAGGAAGCCAGGATTCCTCTTTCTACCTCCGCGAGGTCTACATGTGACTTCTCTCCTCAAGGTCAGGATCTAGGATGGCAAGTGGTGCTCCAGCTGTGAGCAGATGAAGGGTAAAAAGAGGTCCTGCTCTCAGATCAGAGGCCCTTCTAGAATCCGTGTGCAACACTTCTGATTAAATCTCGTGGACCAGATTTTAGTCACATGGTGTTATCCCAACGCATCCAAGTCTGGGGATTGCTGTATTTTAGGCAAATGCATTGCAGCCTGGAAAGGAATTGTACTTCTCTTGAGGCTTCACGGGAGAACAGATGGAGCAGCAGCTCTCCTGCTCTGCCTCAGAGCTCCAGCCCTCAGCAAGGGCTGGCAGTACTCACCGGATAAGGACCAGCCTAGTCATTCCATTGAGTGAAATCATAGTAGTATAACTGTTGCCTTCCAGAAACTCCCATTTAAGTAATGGAAAGAGACAATGGATATACCCTGTAGGGTTAGTTAGGATGCCCAAGGGTCTCTTACTGGGGATTTGGGGGAGGTGGAGATAGGGGGGCTGAATCGTCTGAATCTTTTCTCTTAATTCCTAAGTCTAAAACACAGAAACCTCCTATTTCACATTTGTCCTAGGGACACCTGGCCAAGCTGTGAATTCACGTGATGTCATAATTTGGCAACATTCGGATCAAAATTGAAATTTGGTTGTCAGTTCTCTTAGCCCTGCAGCTGTAAGCAATAAGTAATTATTTTAGCACAGTCAGAGAAAGGTTCCCAGAGTTCAGCCTTTGCTTTGAGGATAGAATTTAGGATTTCGAGCTTGTTGTTATCTAGAAATACAAGGTGAATTACACAAATCCACCATCTCGGTGAGAGTTGCCAATACACCTCTCGTTTATGGAGGTGTTGAACAGATGAGAAATCAGCAAAAAGGAAGAAGATTTGAATAACAAAATTAATGGGCTTAATACAAGGGACTTAGACAACTCTGCAGCCAAAATTAGAGAATATATATTATTCTTAAGAATCTCAAAAGTTTATCATGCATTGGGCTGAAAATGCAATCTCAACAAATTTCAGAGAATGGAAGTTATATAGGCTATAGCCTCGCACCACCATACGAAAAGCTAGAAGGCAGTGATAAGAAG
The DNA here is from genome assembly GCA_004026745.1 of Myrmecophaga tridactyla. NCBI lineage: Eukaryota > Metazoa > Chordata > Mammalia > Pilosa > Myrmecophagidae > Myrmecophaga > Myrmecophaga tridactyla. The sequence continues at coordinate 2,691 of PVIY010014807.1, forward strand.
ATAAAACATCACCATGTATTTAGAAAAAAATGTAAAAAGCACTTTTAAATAATGAGTCAAAGAAAAAGATGATACTGGCAACTAAAAAAAAATTAGAGCTGAATAATACCAAAACCATTACATATAAAAAGTTGTGGCATATAGCAAAAATAGTGTTTTAGGGAAATGTGTAACTTTAAGTGATTACATTGGTAAAGAAAAAAGGCTGAAAATTAGAGCAAAAGAATAACAGAAGAAACCCAAAAAAAGAGATTAAAAAAAAAAAAGTAAGAATAGCTATCAATGAAACAATAGAAAACAGAAGAATTATGAAGTAATTTGTGGAAAGAAGCATTGGTAAGATTTAACAATTCATAATAAAATTGCTTAGTCAACTAAAATATGCAAGTGCTCTTGCATGTGAAGTTTAGAATCAACTTGTTAGGTTCCAAAAACAAAATAAAAATAAGACAACAACAAAACCCTGTTGTGCTTTTGATTGGAATTATAAATTAAAGTTATGGATCACTTTGGGCAACCCATATTAGAACTATTATACTAAAACTATGGGTCACAACCTTATGTGATAGTAAATATTCCTTTCCATGAACATGGGATAGCTCTCCATTTATTTAGGATTTCTTCAGTGTCCTTTGTATAATTGTTTTAGTGTACAGGTCTTGCATGTTGTGTACAGGTCTTGTACATTTTTTGTTAGGTTTATTCTTAGGTCAAGAATAGCCAGGCCATTTCTAAAGAAGAATAAAGGTGGGGGGGCTTATCCTGTCAAACACAAAGATATTGTGATGCTATAGCGATGACAGTGGTGTGGATTGGCACTAGGACAGACAAATAGAGTTATGAATGAAACAGAGAGTCCAGAAGCAGATTCATGCATGATAGGCTTATGATATCTATCTAACCACTGGGGAAAAAGTAGATTGCCTAAAAATGGAGATAATAAACTGAAGATGGGTCCCTGCCTTATAATACACACACAAACAATAGATTTAGAAGTTAAATGCAAACAGTAAGCTTTAGAGTATTAGGATATAACTGATGAGCTTTTAGGGTGAGGGAAAGCTATTTTAATGAAATGCAAAAACTGCATTAACCATAAATTATGAGATTAGTAAATTCATCTACATCAAAATAAGAAAGTTTGTTCATGAAAAGATTTTTAAAACTTCAGTAACAAGCTACAATCTGGGAAGACTTATTTGCAAATGAGATAACTGAGGAATAATTAGAATTTAAAAATAGAATAATGAGTAAATAAGAAAAACAAGAACAACTCGGTATAGTAATGGGTGAAAGATATGATGAGGCAATTATGGAAGACGAAACATGGCTAATAAATATTGAAAGATGTTCAGTCTCATTAGTATTAAGGAACTGCACATGAGACAACCCATTTGGCAAAATTAAGAAGCCTGACAATACCCAAGCCTTGGAGAGGATATGGGCCAGGGATCTCTTAGATATTGTGCATGGGAGTGTAAATTAGCAAAAAAGCTTTGGAAAATAATTTGGTTACCTGAAAAGTGGAATATTTATGTATTTTATGACACTGCAGTACTACTCCTAGTTATATATGCAAGATAACTTTCAGAGACAAACCAAGAAAGTTCAAAAAACATGGTTCATTATAGCAAAAGAATCAAAAATGCCCTATATCCTCATCATCACCATGAGAGTAGATAAAATAAATGATGAGCTATTCATACTGCAGTGAAAAAGACTGAACTACGCTAATATGTGTCAATACAGACAGATGTTAGAAGCAATTTGAGTGGGGGAAAATATAGAAAAAAACAGTATGATTTCCCCCTCCCTTTTTTTAACCCCCTTCTTTTTTTAGATCAAAAGCAAGTAAAACTAAATGATGCATTTTTAGATAGACAAATATTGGATGTTGGGTTCACAGATGTTTATTATATTCAAAGATATAAGCTAAGTAAGAGGGCCAAGTATGTCTCACTAATGATATGCAGAAAGAGCTAAGGACTATTTTTAGTTAAATCCTTGGTCTCTGATGTGTTCAAAACTTAATGAATCCTGATCAAGCCAATTTCATCCCTTAATTTTCTATACCACACAGTTAAGCCATTTTCAATGTTCATTTCTTTTCCATTATCAATTTTATTCTACTGCAATTATCTTCATAGCGATCAATGGTTTATTATTAATGTTTGATTTCCTTGATCAGTATTTGACCACATCAAACTCTCCAATTATAGCTTTAACACTGTGAATTTTCTTCTTATTTAAAAGAAGCTTTTTATGGTAAAACATGGAAAACATGTTCAAAATTAGAGAAAGTATAAAGGTTCCACCTTAGCTTCAACAACTTACCAGTTCATAATTCATCTGGGTCCTCACCCTCTCTTTCCCTTCCCCTAGATTATTTGAAGCAAATGCCAGGCATCATATTTCATCTGTAAATATTTTACTAGGTATCTCTAAAAGACAGGACCTTGCTATTAAAACCATAACCTAAATTCATTATCACATCAAATTAAAGTATTTCTTAATATTATAAAATATCCAGTCAATGTTCACATTTCCTCCATCATTGTTTATTTTTACAGTGTTTAATCAGAATTTAAACAAGACCATTCATTTTGATTGGCTTATAATTTTTGAAGTTTCCTTTAAACTGTAGTTTTCCCCGCTATTACTTTCTCTCTTTCCTCCTTGCAGATTTTTTTCTTGTTGTTGTTTGTCTCATAGTGTTTTCCACTGTCTGAATGCCTCTGATTGCATCCCGCTCATGCCATGTTACTTATTCCTCTTTATTTCCTGTAAGTCGTCAGTTAGACTAGAACAGACTGGAAAGAGTAGGGGTCAGCACACTACAGCCCATGGGCCAGGTCGTGCAGGACCCGATCTTGTAAATGGTTTATTGGCACACAGCCAGGCTCTTTGATTTGCATAATGTCTATTGTGCGTCCCTGCTATAATGGCAGAAGTAAGTGGTTGCAACAAATACCTTATACCCTGCAAAGCTCTAAGTATTTACTGCGTGGCCCTTTATAGAAGAAAGTTTGCCGACCCCTGAACTAGAGATCAAATTCAGGGTTGATGGTTTTTGAGGTGTGTGTTCTTCCATCAGTCAGTGCATCACGTCTGGTTCTTTTTTTCTCCTATTTGCAGCCACTGGTGAGCATGCCTCAGCCAGTAATTCACTGGCTTTCCAAAATGGTGGTATACTAATTCCATCATTTCCTCCTTGTGTATTAGCTGGACACTTCCTGTGAACAGAAATTTCCCAGCATCTAGTTCCTTTTTTGTATCCATTATTTCCATAATGTCCAGTGTTTCCAGGACAGATTTTGAAACGTCCAGTGTTTCCAGGACAGATTTTGGCATCCTCAATTTTGTTAAGATTGTTCCATAGAGTTATTGATTTCTCACATAGGTTCCTGTTCCGAGAGCTCGGGAGATAAGGGAGTTTCCTCCTCCTTTTACTTGTCAAAATGTGTTTCTAACTTTACATGTTGACAGGTGGCAGTAGAGACCAGGGCGGTCATCGCCTGGATGGAGAAGATCCCCTTTGTGCTGGGCGGGAACCTGCAGGGGGGCGAGCTGGTGGTGGCGTACCCGTATGACATGGTGCGGTCGCCGTGGAAGACGCAGGAGGCCACCCCGACGCCCGACGACCACGTGTTCCGCTGGCTGGCCTACTCCTATGCCTCCACCCACCGCCTCATGACGGACGCGAGGCGGAGAGTGTGCCACACGGAAGACTTTCAGAAAGAAGACGGGACCGTCAATGGGGCTTCTTGGCACACTGTGGCCGGAAGTAAGTCTCCATCGGTCCCACTCATTGCCACGGGGCCAAATGCTGACAGCTGGGACAGGGAAGAAGCCTCCACTCCTGTTAGCATCATGATTTTATTATTGCTAAATAGGAACTCCCAGTGTTGTGCATTTACAATGTGCCGCAGGGCTTTGCTGGGCGCTTTCTGTATATATTTATTTCATCCTTATAACCCATCTTTTAGAATTGAGATAACTTATGTTTAGAGCCTGGAAAGGATCTCCCAAGCAAGAAAGGGCAGAGTTGGGATCTGTTTGACTCAATAGGCTACTTTGGCCACTGAGCTATTATAGGGTCGGAGATGGTCAGACTGGACTCTGGAAATAATTGGGCCCCAAAGCAAACCCAGCAGAGGGCAACAGAGCAAGTGAAGCCAGGCTCTTCACCTGGAGGTGTCTAGATTTGGAGGGATCTGTCGTGCAAGGACTTCCAGAGGGGGCCTGGGCTTTGACCCCAAGCCCAGGTGTGATGTGACTCAGAACTGCAGGTGTGTTCTGCTGGCCCAGCACGTGATGAGACTATCTCACATGTGGCTCCTGCCGACTGGAGGTCACAGGCAGGCCTCCCGGTCTGGTCAATGCCTGATTGATCCTTGTATCCAGAGAGGACTTCCATTGCATATGTCAGGGATCCCTTCCCAGCAGACAGAGAAGACCCTGCAGTTCCCAGTCATAGGAGAAGCACTTTACTTCCTGTCTTGGGGTTGTCCCCAGCCAACGCTTCCTGGTCACATTCCTTAAGGTCCCTCTGCACTGGGCTCACAAGACCCCGGGAACAATGCTCAACTGCTTATTTACTTAACTTTGTGAGGGTCAGCCAAGCCAATGAGGAATTTGAAAATATTCTCTGTGAGATAGACCTGGATTCAAATCCTATCCCATCATTTAGTTGCTGTGTAACCCTGTACAAATTACTGTATCTCTCTGAAAGTAAATTAAATTTGTAAAATGAATATGCTGATGTTGACAATGACAATGACAATGATGAAATCTCCTAAGATTGTTGTGGGGATTACTTATATGACAGATGGGGTGCACTCAATGTCTGGCTCATCAGAAACAGTTACGATTAGTCCCCATCTCTGCCCTTTCCCCCTCTTTCCCAGTGGCATGCTGACCAGTGGCATGCTGACCAGTGGCATGCTGACCAGTGGCATGCTGACCAGTGGCATGCTGACCATCCAACTCTTTTGTGATGTGTCCTTACTCACTACTTCATTAATCAACTTTAATGTTCTTTTACCTTGCTAGAGGTTCAGCTTCACATATTTTCAGGTGTATTTCCTACTCTTGGGAAAAGAATAACAACAGTAAAAATATTTACTTCCATGGCCATTTTAAGACATGTACAGAAATCTTGCCATTTTTTCTTGGCTGCATACCAGGCAGAGGCATTTTATTGATCTCTTTCATGGTTTTGTTCAGTAAGAAATTTTAAAAATGCTAATCCCTGTCTATTAAGAAACTATCGTGATGGCAGACAGCATTCTTGCCTTTACATTTTAGCCATAATACCTACACAAATCTTTAAGTGAAATAGCTCAGTTTATTTTCTAAGACCTCCGTGACTAGGGAACTGAATTGGGCATGGACACAGCCGGAGTCATCAGGTCAATAGAAACATCTTTAAAAGCTACTGCCACATAATCACATGGGCAGCGTTTGATTTTTTCTATCAATTATATTTCCCATTATTTCAGGGACTTTGTGGCAAGCCATGTGGTGGCTCCAGTCTTTTTAATCATTCTACTTCCTGGTGGCATAATGAAGTCTGCAGGCTCATTTCTTTGTCTATTAATGAAATGTGATCTAATTTCCTTCCCTCCCCCTCCACATCCTTCCCACTTTTTGTTCGTTTAATTTCTCACTCGTGTGCAGTGCACTGGCTGGCGTTAGTAGCAACTGGTGCAGTTTAGCGCAAGAGCCGATACGTTTCCAATTGCACATCATCTGGGTTTTGTGCATTTTAATTCCGAAGTGATGTCATGTCCCTCTGCTCCTTGGCTGCAAGCTGGTGTCCCCCTGCCACCATAGAGGCAGGTGTTGTGAGAGCATCGGGCACACGGAGCTGTAAGAAGCATTCCTCCATGCTTGAGATTACGGTTTGAGACATGAGAAGGGCTCGGGTCAAAGACCAAAGTAATGTCTCACTGTCCCCAGCCAGGACTGAAGGCTTGTAAAGAACGGTCTTGAGCAAATAATGTTGCATTTTCAAAGCCTCTTTCTGGCAAAGCCTTTTCAGCAACGTAACATCCTCTGAAGGGCTGGAAACCCACAGCAAAGATGATACAGCCTGAGCTTTTCCCCCATTCTTCTGGTTTCTCATCATTTTGCCAACCCTTCTTGTTGTCCTAACAGCACTTACAGTGTGTGAAGGGCACTCATGGCAACTCGTAGGTCCTGTCCTGAATTTGTGACGAGGACATTTAGTTTAGTCCTGACAAGTGCTGGGAGGTTGGAGGAACGTAGTTTAATGTGCCTGCTCCAGGAGGCTCTGGCCTGTGCTAAGCTAGTGGACAGTGATGTCCTTTGTCCTCTGTGTCCCCCGAGATTCCATTCTTCAGGCTTGACTGTGTGACTTGACATGGTGTTTTGACCAACATCCTTCACTGGGACCAACTTTCCTAAGCCAGGCGCGTGCAAAGGGCTTTCCATTGACTCGAGTGCATCCCAGCTCTCTCATCCCACTGCTCTCACGGCTCCAGGTTTCCATTAAAGGCCTGTCTCTAGTGACACGTGGATGCCCTAATCTGAGAGCCTGGGAGAGAGAGGGGCCATGTACTTTGTATCCCTGGGCCTCTGGCCTCAGCAATCAGGCAGCAGGTTCTGAACAGAGCTGCTCTTGACACTTCAAAGCCCTGATCATGAAACAGACGTTGATGGCGTGTTGCCTGGGAACAAGGGGTGAGCTCATCAGAAAGAGGGGACAGGAGGCCATGGGACCAGCAGAGCAGCATGTCTGTGCCCCATTAAAGAACACGCTAACTGGAAATCAGAGAAATAAATAAAAATGAGTTTTGAAGCTTGGGAGACTTGCTCAGTAAGTGCAGGGCCCAGCCTACCTGACCTCTACTTTCTGTAGCGCTGCCTCCCCGAATCCACGGAGGACTTGGAAGTGGAGCCTGGCTGATGCTTTCTGTCAATCACATGAACACAGCCACAGACTGTTCTTGCAAATCCTGCTCTACAAAAAATAAAATAAATGTTGGGAAGAAAGCCATGGGTATTTTACATCATCCAGCATCATCTATTTATTAACAAATACTGGGTACCAAGCACATGACAAACTGGCTGCTTCATATCCTGTTGTAGTCATGCTAGGAGGCGGAAGGTTTGTCTGCTTTCTGGGTTTATGGGTGAATGCATTTGCTGTGGGTCGAAGGCAAAGATGCTCTGGCTGTGGATAAAAGCAGGAACTTGGCGTCACTTTCAAATCCTGATCCTGGCCCTTTCCTGAGACATGATCCCAGCTCTGTTTCATACTGTTCTCAGCCTCAAGTTGTCTAATTTGTAAAATTGGGATGTGTTCCCTACGTCTGCTGGGTTTGTGGTGAAGATTACATGGCCTGATGGTTGCAGAGTGTCTAGGACAGATCCCGGCTTGTGCCGGGCCCTCAAGGAGTGGTGGTCTGGGGAGCTATTTTTATGAACTACAATAGAAGACAATTATAGAGCTATAGTTGAGATCATTGTAACTGTAGAAAAAAAATTGAATTAAACCCTTAAAGTTCTTAGTGTTAATTGGAACTTTCATTCTAAAAGTAGTGTTAAACTGAGTTTAATAACATAAAAAACTATATTGGATCTGAAAAGCACTCGCCCCAGTCCTCCTTTTTGCAAGGATGTCCTTATGTCTGTCTTCTCCAGGAACCATCTGGCTGGTTCTTCTCTCTTTCAATCCCCTCCCCTCAATACATCCTTTACTTGCTCTAGTATAAATTTCTGCACAGTAGACCCTAGGTAATGCTTTGTTGAAATGAAGTCTTCTGAGTTGCATCCCTGAACATCCCTGCTCCCAGTGCCATTTGAGCTTGGTTTAGTTAAAGTGTCATTGTATTGACCTGGCAGGTCTGAACGATTTCAGCTACCTTCACACAAACTGCTTTGAACTGTCCATCTACGTGGGCTGTGACAAATACCCACACGAGAGCCAGCTGCCCGAGGAATGGGAGAATAATCGGGAATCCCTGATTGTGTTCATGGAACAGGTAGGACCTGGGGTTTGATGGCTGGGAGAGGGGTGAGTGGGAAGACTGCCTTCACAGGGGCCCTTCAGACTTTGGCCATGGTCCTGGGCCAACCACAAAAAAAGCGTTGAAACCATCATTGGATTAGATTTTATTGGGCCCAAAGGAGGTGAGCTTGATTTATTGTGATCCTGTTCACTGGCTTACGCTGGTGAAACGAGTTCCAGGGCTCTGGGAGGCTGCTCTGTGGGTGGGGTGAGATCCAACCCACTTGGGGCACTTGTTGAAAATAGTCAATGCTTTTGGCCCCAGTCCAGGCCTTCTGAGTCACAGCGGCACATGGGGAGGGTGAGATGCTTGGGAATAGTTTAAGCCCCCTGAGAGCTTACTGTGCAGAAAGGATGGGTCCCCAGAATGCTCATCAGCTTCTCTTCTTCACCCTGTCAAGGCCAGCCCCATCTGGTAGCATGAATGATTGAATATGTTTTAGCTTAGTGCTAAAACTAACCAAGGAACCAAATGAGGAATAAACAAAAACAGTGAACCTCCAGGACTCCTGCCATTTCTGAGTATTCATTATGGGACTCTACCTTTATGGTCCGGGACTGTCCATGGAGGTTGTCCCTTACTTGGCAGTTGCTGTGGGCGCCTTGAAGAATTATCCAGCAGATGGCTCAGCCTGCAGCTTCCTGGAAGCTGTGGATGCACCTCTGGGCCAGGGGTTGGCCCTTGGACCTGGCATCTGGGTCTTCCCAGTGAGGTGCCTGGAGGCCCAGTTCAGGCCACAGGGAACTTCCCTGGCATGGAGTGGGTGCGAACCTGTTCTTCCATCTTGGGAAGCCACGAGCACATTTTCTTTCCCTACCCTGGAATGCCACTTTGTGAGAAAAGGTGGGTCTTCATTTGCATGTATGAAAAGAATGATTGGTTCCAACTTCTTAATCATTCTGCTGTAGCAATCCCCAAATCGCCAAAGTGCCTCTGTGGGTCAGAGGTTCAGCACAATAATGTGTGTAAAGAATGTAATTAGAATTGTTGGTAAGTCACCTTGGATGGTCATATCATTTTACAGAAGGGGAAACTGAGGCACAAGGTTCAGAACTGCTGTGTGGCACAACCTATCTGATCAGCGAAAGGGCCCTGTAAACTGAGCTGCAGCTTGTAAGAAGGCCTCCTTGACTGACTCTGTGTGTCCAAGAGAGTCAAATAGCTGTGCTCTACATTCTCACAAATGTTACAGTCCATTTCTAGCGGATGGGGTATATTGAGCCATGTCAGGTCCTAATATTTTTTAAACCCCTGGGATGTTTTCTTCTAACTCCCATGTGAAGATTTCCTGGTACATGCCGCCAGAGCGAAGGCTGGGGCGGGCCTTGGAGCCGGGCGGCGCTGGGGCTGGTCCAGGTCGGGTCGGGGCTGCTCTTCTGAGCCGGTTGTGTGCGGACCGGCCATGACTCACTTTCCTCGCGGAGCAGGTACATCGCGGCATCAAAGGCCTGGTGAGGGACTCACACGGGAAAGGAATCCCGAACGCCGTCATCTCCGTGGAAGGTGTGAACCACGACATCCGGACAGGTAACTGGGGGTGTGTAAACTGCCTGTCCATAGGAGATGCCTGCTTTCTTTTTTTTTCCGCATGGGCAGGCACCAGGAATCGAACCCGGGTCTCCGGCATGGCAGGTGACAACTCTGCCTGCTGAGCCACTGTGGCCCGCCCCAATTGCTTTCTTGATTTGTTTTACTTGGTGTTAAAACCAGGAGTTGATGCTGACACCTTCCTTGGTGGAAGGAGTTGATGGTTTCTTTCCTCTAATTTTCCAGAGACCCTCGAAAGCAAGGTTTTCAACCTGTGCTTTCTGGCTTCTCTTTGTCCCCTCCCCGGGATGGGCATGGAGCAGCCAATCAACTTCCAGGTGGGTGGAAACTTCTGAGAAGCAAAGGAGGCAGCCCCCTCTCTGGTTATACCCAGGTATCTTAACTCCCCAGAGCAGGCAGGCTATGGCCATGCCTGGGAATGCTGAGGGCGGCGGGTGGGGGAGTGCGTCATGGAGGGTGGGAGGAAGACTCCCAAAAGAGGAGAAGTTGTAGGGTAGGTGGGGACAGGGGTGTGGTGCTCCAGGGTGGTGGTTGTGGCTCCCCAAGGCCTCTCTCACTTCTAGCACAGTGTATAGTACACTAGCAGCTATTGTGCTTCTTGTTTGTTTCTGCCTCCCTGGCTGCAAAGGCAGGAATCTTAGACTGTTTTGTTTGTTGATGTATTACAAGCTTACTGCCTGGCATTTAGTAGGTGCTCAGTAAAATATTTGTTGAATGAATGAATGAATGGACATTACAGGCTACTTCTAAGATAACACAGTGAGTGGCTGAGCCAGGGTTTGAGCCGAGGCTTCTGACTCCCGGTGCAACTCATACCATCATTAAGTGGGGAGAAGGGGCCTTTTCTCTGCAGACTATGCATATGTGCTAACAGCCCCAGTCTTCCCACTGAGACTGTCAAGGAGATACAGCAGGAGTTATTATCCTATTAGACCTGCAACAAAACAGAGACAGTTAGGACGGGATGAGGCTGAGATTAGCCCCCACCCCTCTGCTCTCCATGCCCGGCTGTGAGCTGATGTCCCTGGTGTAGCAGGTCAGTAGCTGTTTATGTGGATGGAGTGAATCTGAAATGCTGCAAAATAGTAGGCGACGGACCTCATGCTTACCATCCAGTTACCTGGCTCTTCTTCACACAACAGTATTTTCTGAGCATTCCTATCATCCGTGCATGAGGCTGGCAGAACCACAGTCTATGAGGTTTCATACTGTGTAGTATGTCAGTTTGCACACAGTAGCCCCTAATGGGCATCCACGCATTCATTCACGCATGTACTTGCTCATTAATTCAACAAATGCATCTTGCACACCTGGGAAGGGCCAGAGGCAGTGCAGGGTGCTGGCAATCAATAAGAAAGGAAGACAGAATTTCTTGAAGTTGTCTAACTGCACTTAAGGTGGATACATAAATGAAGATCTTTGTTCTTAGGAAATCGACATGGTATCATTACATTTTCAATGAACATGTACACCTACTGCTCTGAAGTACTCTCAAGTGTTCAGAAAATAGATAAATTGATGGATGGATGTTTAGAATGGTACAGTTAGTTTGGCAAAATGTTAAAATTGATGAGTCTGGGTATTTGGGTGGGGGGCTGGACGTATGTTGGAGTTCTCTGTATCAAATTTGTATTAATTTTGCAGCTGTCATGTAGGTTTGAAATTATTTCACAAAACAGTTGAAAGATCCGAAAAAGAAAAAGAAAATAAGAAGACATTTGATCTGGTTCTTTATAGGACTGGTATTCTAAGCATTGCTCATGAACTACTTTATAATAAAGTGATTCATAAAATAGCCTGGAACATTCCTTGGACTATTTAGTACCTTGTATGCAATGTAAGAAAACATGGAGTTTTAAAACTGAGTGGGAGATAAGAAGGCTCTTGGGTCCCATAAGCCGAGATGAGAATACTTTGCCTAATGGGCTCTGAATTTCAAGCCCCTGTAATCAAGGAGACAGTTTTGATGGGAAATGCATTTCTCTCTCCCTTTATTTTTTCCCCTATAAATAATTTCCCAGTATATTTTCAAGACAGATGAATTCCATACTCAGCTCTTGGCATGGCTCTTTATTTTATATGTTTCAGCATTTTTCAGTATTCAACATAAGCTCTGAATTTTTTTTTCTTTATTTCTGTTGAGGCTTATACGATCTGACAAGCTTTATTTCAGAAGGGATTTTGCATAAAATAAACAGAAATAGTAAATGGAATTCCGCAGGGAGGGAAGCCAGTAAGAATGTTTTTAAATGCCTGCGAATATGTCAGTTAACACCAGACTTCGACTCCCCGGTCCACAGGCCTGTTTTGTTCAGTGGGTACTCATCTGCCCTGCTGTGCTCCTTTTCTCCTGCTATCATAACAAAGTACGACGACAGACGGGTGGCATAAAACAATGGAAATTTATTCTCTCACAGTCCTGGAGCCCCAAAGTCTGAAATCAGGGTTCCTGCAGGGCCCAGCTCCCACTGAAGGCGCTAGGGGAGGCTCCTCCCTGGCCTTTCCCAGCCTCTGGTGCCTTCCGGCATTCTTGGGCCTTTCTTAAAGATGCATCACTGTAGTCTCTGCCTCTGCTGTTCCATGGTAAACACACCATGTGCAGACACTTGACATTGGATTGAGGACCCACTGTTTTCCAGGAATGACTTATCAGAACTAAATTCATCTGCAAAGACCCTGTTTTCAAATAAGAACACATTTTGAGGTTCCAGGTAGATATTGTATAACCAGGTACATGCTCCTGGGCCTGGGTGGCCCCTTCCCTGTAAAGGCTGAGCAGTGCCTGCTGTCGTCAGCCTCCTGCCATGACCCCACAGGACATTCCCTACTGGATGCAGACCTGATGGGTCAGGGGACCAGTAACCCCACAGGAATCCCTGAGTTTCATGGTGTTGTTGGAGTCTAGCCTTTCTGCGGTCACCAGGGGTGGACACAGAGATAAGGAGAGCCTCAAGGATAAATGTGGGGAATGCCCAGCCAGGAGTGTCCAAGGGAGAGGGTACCCTGCCAGGCAGATGAGAGAATCAGCATATCTGTGTTACAGAGAAGGAAACTTCCAGGTTCCAAGGCTAACACCCCTTGTTCTGGTGCTGTGAACCTAAACAGATTCCTGGTGCCTTCATTTATTCTGGTAACATATCTAATTGAGCACATCTGTGAGCCAAGTAAGGCTCCTGCTGTGAACAAGACAGATGTGGCCTCAGACCCCAAAGAGTAAATACTTTAAGTGAAGGAAAATAGAAGACTTCATTGCAGATGGCAGTCAATGCCAAGAAAGAAATAAACAAGGTGCTATACTAGAAACAGAGAGGTGGAGAAAGGGGTATGTCATATTGGGCAGCTGAAGAAGCTTCTGTCCCTAAGCCCTGGAAGAATAGGGAACTGCATTGCATTGAGAGGGAGTAGTAATTACAGAGGAATGACCGAAAGTGAGCTATTGTGATGCTTGTGCATCTGATTCCAGGAAAAAAAACTCCTTGATGTGGCTCGTGCCTTCTGAGAAGCCATGAAATGGCATTTTATTTCACTGAAAAGTTTACATTTCCAGTAAAAGAAGACATGAAGCCCATCACTGAGAAACACCAGGAGCCCCCTACTTCATGGGCCTCTCATAGACAGTCATATTTGCCGTGTAGAAGATTACATGTAAATGTGGCAGACAGCTGCCTGCCTCTTTCATTTTTCCTAGCATCTTGTGTCCTCTTGAGCTCATTGCATCGGATAGCATGTCAGATGAAGAGTGCCATGTGAGTTTAAAAATAACTCTTCAAAGTGGTACATATGTGTATGTAGGAGGTGCATATTTACACACACACCATTTTCTTCCACCCCTTAGAAGACTCAAGCACTTATTTCGGCAAGTAGACACTCCCCAGGGCTTACTTTGCACTTTTTCAAATCCAGCCTTTACTTTTTTATTACCCAGCACCAAAGCTGTAGACAAAGCTGGACATGAAGACATCATAGAGAGGAAGCTGTGGAGACAGAATGGAATCTGGCACTGGAAGACTAGCTGTGTGTCCTCGTGCAGGACACTTCACCACCCTGGGTGTCAAGTTGGTCAGAGAAGGAGACTACATCATGGGATTGTTTGGAGGATTCGGCCACACTCAGGCCCCGTGCTATGCGCTTCATCCTCAACAAAAGCCACTGCAATTTCCTTTTCTGTCTCACCATCTAGTTACTTGTGTCCATATGCTTAAGAGTTATTTATGACCCAGTAGAAGACTCCCCAGGAAGCATGACCACAGCTTGTGGCCTTCTTTATTTAACAAAGTTCTAGATTAGAACAAAGGAAGGACAAGATACACCTTAGGTGCTCCTTTCGGTGATCGACAGGTGCTAGAATTGTGGAGAAGCAGGGGATTCAGCCTGGTCCTAGGGCTGCTCTCTGTCAGTTGAGTTCTTGAGGTCCTCTCTGCTCTTGCAGAATCCACCTGTAAATCCTCGTCGGGTGCCAAGTCTCTCTTGGCCTTTGGGTCACAGAATGAGGCCAGTGGATCCCAGGATCTCCTCCCAGGTGCATTGGGGCCTCATTCCATCTTTTCCTGTCCTTCTCTTTTCAGATGCGAGGCGCCCCAGTCCTTTAAAAACACCTTCTTCTATATTTACACCCACACTAAAGGGAGGCAGGAAGCCATGCAGCAATGGCTTTCCAAGACGGCATTTTTTTTTGGTCAGGGCATGACATTAAGAAGTTCCTGCCTCCTAACAAAGGGCTTGCATTGTCACAGAAGGAGCATCAGTGACCGTTTCTCCATCTCTGCCCATGAGTGAGAACAATGCGGGGTGCCTGCACCCTGACCTCCCTTAAAACCATTAAGGTAGCTGCCAAAGAAGGAAACCTCTTGGCTCCCAAAACGTTTGGATGAATTTCATCTGCACTAGCTTGAATTCCATGCTGCCTGCCCGAGGCTCTGGCTGGCTGGGAGGAATTGGAGTAGGGCTGGTAGTATCCTTGTTAGAAAAGAATGCGTCTGAATTCCCCTGTGTTTTCTTTTAACAGCCAGCGATGGGGATTACTGGCGCCTCCTGAACCCCGGAGAATATGCAGTGACAGCGAAGGCAGAAGGCTTCACCTCTTCCACCAAGAACTGTATGGTTGGCTACGACATGGGGGCCACTCGGTGCGACTTCACGCTCAGCAAAACCAACCTGGCCAGGATTAGAGAGATCATGGAGAGGTTTGGGAAGCAGCCTGTCAGCTTGCCAGCCAGACGGCTGCAGCTACGGGGGCGGCGGCGACGGCGGCGAAGACAGCAGCGCTGGTGAGCCTCCCAACACTTGAGACTCACCCGGACCTTGCAAATCAAACCAACCCTGGTAGTAGCTCCATCGCTGTCTTGCTTGCTGCTGTTTTCTCTGTAGAAGTGCCTGGAGAATATGTGCATTGCCAGGCTGGTCCTGAAAGGTAGGGCTGAAGGCTTAGGTTGTTTCGTTTCTTTTATTCCCATTTATCCAAATAACTTGGACAGAGCAACCGAGAAAGGCTGGAAGCAGTAAAAGAATTCAGCAAGGCAACTGGGAATAGGAATGGGCTTGTTCACTCACAGCCTCCTGGTTGCAGAGAAAAAGAAATTGGTGCAGTCGGTTTGGGTGCACTTGAAATTTGCATGGAGAAAATCAAGTTGTTCCTGGGGCCCTGCTATGCAAAAGTTACCATCTGAGATGCTCACAGGCATTCTAGGACAATCCACCCTCCCTGGCCCTGGGACATTCCAAGCTGCAGCAAATAAATTCTGCACCCCGTTCACAATAGGGATGTTATAAGTGAGCACCAGAAAGCCTTTTGAATCAGTTTATTTTCCTTTGCAACAAAGGTTCCTGCTCATAAAAGGAGAGAGAAGCTGAAATAATTTAAGAGTGATTGCTGGGCAACTGGCATGCTTTGGAGGTTGGCCACAGGCAGGCTCGGTCCATAGCAAATACCTAAACTCCCTGCTGGTCTGGTGGCCACAGGAGGCCCCCACTGGGGAGAACCAGGGGCACCAACCTTCCTAAGGAGTCAGGCCAGATGGATTCAAAAAGAGAGTCAGAGGTGGCTGAACTTTTATTCACTGTATTACTCCTTTCATAGACAGACTTCCAGAAGTTGTACTTACATCAGTGCAGGGGTGATTTTTGATGTGTGGAATGCCAAACCTCCTAAATTAGGCTAAATGTGATGGGAAACTCTGTGGTGCATTGGTTTTGGAGGGGTTATTAAATTACCATGCAAGAAAAAAGTTGTGTCAAACTTTTTATATTGATGTTGCTCCTTCACTGACCTGAGAAGAATGGAAAAACTTAAAGAAAGCAAATGGTAAGATCCTTCTAGTGTATGGTGCTTGTGACTTCCCTGGGTAGACTTGCAATCACTCAAATGCCACACCCACTGCCTCCCCCTCTGAAACCATCTCCCTAGACAACGCCCACCACCTCTCTAAGGCCTGCCTCCCTAGGCCACACCTATCACCTCTCTAAGCCCTGCCTCCCTAGGCCACACCCACCACCTCTCTAATGTCCGCCTCCTAGGCAACGCCCACCACCCTTCTAGGCCAGCCTCCCTGCACCCCAGATAGCTCAGCAATGAGACTGACAGCCTACTGTTCCAGGCTTCCTTCTTATGAGAGGCATGGACTGGGCGAACTCATTCTGATACTTGGGATCCACTATTGCTCCTGGAGATGCCAGTGAATGTCTCTAGAGAAAAGCTCCTAAGACAGCTTTCCACAAGCTAAACCAAGCGTGGAGACCCAGGGCCCCACTCTGTAATGAGAATGAAGTGCTGCACATAGCCACCTACAATGACTGGGACAGAAGTTAGAGATTATCAGACTTTCTCAGGGTTGGGGGGGATGGTGTACAGGTAATGTAAACAAAGCATTAAAACTGTTTTCCCTTGGTCACTGTTGATAACAAGTCTCCAGACCCCTGTGTCACGAGACCCTGCTGAAAGTCTGTTCTCACTCCCTATGGAATGTCTTTTGCCCTAAACCCTTATAAACTGTCCCTTGTACTCCTGACCTTTTGCAGAGCACTGACTTCCATGTTCTAGGTGGCCACCACTGGGAAAGATCATCTTGTGTTCCTAAGTCCCAATAAAATCCGTGCCTGACTCTCTGCCTAGCGTGTTCTTTTGGTCTTAGGGCTGCTCTGACCCAAGCTCTTGGGTTGGAACACCAAGACTTGGCCAACTTTTCCTATAGGGAGTCAGATAGAAAACATTTTAGGATTTGCAGGCCCATTGCTCTCCCACAGTTACTCTACTCTGTCACTGCAGCCCCAAATGAATGGCTGGGGCCGTGTTCCAATAAAACTTTATTTGCAAAAATAGGAAGTGGCCAGATTTGGCCTGTAGGCTGAGATATGGTTTGCTGAGCCCTGCTCTAAAGAAGCACTTTCCAGCAGAACTTCCTGTGATGATGGAAATGTTCTATTCTGTGCTGTCTAGTACAGTAGCCACATATGGCTATTGAGCAATGGAAATGTGGCTAATACAACTTAGAACAGAATGTCTACTATATATTAAAAATATCATTTTAATTTATATTTATTTCAATAGCCTCATGTGGCTGGAAGTTATGTATTAGACTGTGCAACTCTCACCCAAACCCGCTATGGGAAAACCCTGTCCTGATGGCAGTAGATATGGTAGGTGGTACTATGAAGCATTTAAAAGTTATAAACCACCTCTGTGGTTCACAAGGATTAACCATTCTAAGTTGTCTCTGCTAGTTGTGGATTTGTTAGTTCCCTACCATTCCAGACCCAGAATCCAGGTCCTGACACATTAATGCCTGGGTAATTCAGTCTAATGCTGGTTTCTAGCTCTGTAATCTGCAAGGAACTGTGGTGCAGAATCTACTGCATTCATGCAATTCTCAGCCCTTTTTGTAGGCCTATCATCAGTTAGCCCACTGACAACATATCTTGGATTACAGGGAGGAGGTCTGGATTCTAGGCTTGACACTGCCCTTTGGTATTTGGTTTTGGGCCAGGCAGCCTCTCTGGACTTTCCCTCACCTACAGAGTGAACCCCTTGAACTCAGTGGGCCCCAAGGGCTAGCCTGACCACGGTGTCCTCTAATTTCTGGTAGAGAGCTGACGCCTCTGAATTCCTACAGCTCTGATCTGTTGGAGTCACTCCTCTATAGCCCCTTCCATAGGCTCCCCAATGCGTATGTAATAACAGCAGCTCCTCACCTCCATCGATCCCTAACCTGTGTCCTGGAGTCCCCCTCCTACTTGGACTTCTCCCCTGCTGGTCAGCACAGTTGTGCCTCCTGGATCTTGTCTAGGGGCGCCACTTGGGCCTTTGCAAATGTGCTTTCTCCCCACAGCACCTCAGCTGGTAGAAAGCCTTCCTGTTTCTCTCTCAAGGCCTGTTTCAAGTGCCACTTCCTCCAAGAAGCCTTCTGTTCTCCCTCTCACAACCCTCAGTGATTTCTCCTGCCTTTGAACAAATCTGCAAGCCTTCAGGGACTCTCAGAGGCACAGTTCTTAGACCCTTTTCCTTGGATTTGTCTTACTTCCGGATCTCTCTGCTGTCTGTCTAGAAGTTCCCAGCGGGCAAGACCTCAGCTCTCAGTATTGGCTCCCACAGAATGTAACCCATCTCCCTTCATACAGCAGGTACTCAGTAAATGCATGGGGACTTGAACTTGCCTTGTGCCATGTGGCGCTCTGTTTTAAAATTTCCCTTAGAGTTAAGAAAGTGTGACTTCAAACATTAAGAGTCTGGAATTTGAATTTATTTAATGTCTTTTTTTACCTCCTCACAAGCATTCACTTATAAATAAAGCCTGATGCTGAGGGAATGGAAACACATCCAAAAGATTGACAAAATGTTTCACTTTTCATTTGGATGTTTTTCTATAGATAAAGTCAGCACAATACCTCTGATTATTATTGACAATGAATCCCCTATTTCATTTATCTTTATTTTTCCACTCAAGTCCCAGAAGGCCACAGTGGCTGTCCCAGTTTGCCAGAGCTGCGATGATAAACATTGCAGATAGGGTGGCTTAAAGAGGAATTTATTGGCTCACAGTATATTGGAGGCTAGAAGTCAAAATCAAGGTATCAGCAGGCCATGCCTTCTCAGAAGGCTGTAGGTTCTGGTCGTGGCCTGGTAGCTCTCAGTCTTTGCCTCCCTTTTTGTCTCCTCCTGTGGTTTCTACTTCCATGTCCAAATTTCCTTTGCTTCCAAGGACTCCAGTCATATAGGATTAAAGCCAACTCTGCTTCAGTTTGGCCTCATCTAAATTGGATCTCCGAAGATCTCTTTACAAATGAGTTCACACTCACAGGACTGAGTTTACGACTTGAAAACGTCCTTGGGGGATGTGCCTCTATCTCCCACAGTGGTGTGCTCCTTTTTAACGCTACCGCTGTTTTATGTTGAAGGGCATTTAAGAAGATGCTCATGCAGAGGCTCAAATCAGCATTCTCCAGGGATCACAGCTCCTTTTGTGTGACTCTGGGGACACAGACTTTAACCAGGAAATTCCACTATTTACTCAGTCTTTGTACAGCAAAGACATCATGAACAACTTTAAAACTATAGGTTTTTTAATGTACAAAATGATCATAAAGTATGATTGATGCTGTATATAACTTTTTTAGTTGTATAATAAATATACAAAACAAAGAAAGAAACAAGCAGTAGTTTTCAAAGCACTCTTCAACAAGTAGTTACAGGACAGATCCCAGAGGTTGTCATGGGCTACCATACCATCATCTCAGATTTTTCCTTCTAGTTGCTCCCGAATATAGGAAGCTAAAAGGAATAATTTTTTTTATCATCACAGTCAACTTTTTTTTCTTTTTTAGGAAAAATAATAGATACACGAAAAAGCAATGCATTTCAAAGCACAGCACAGTTAGTTGTAAAACAGATTTCAGAGTTTGGTATGGATTACAGTTCCACAATTTTAGGTTTTTACTTCTAGCTGCTCTAAGGTACTAGAGACTAAAATATCAATTTAATGATTCCACAATCATATTTGTTTTTTAAACCCTACTGTCTCTGTACAACTCCAGCATCACCTTTGATCTTTCTATCCCTCTCTATAGGGGTGTTTGGGCTATGGCCATTCTAACTTTTTCATGTTGGAAGGGCTGTCAATAATATGGGGTAGGGAGATGGAACTAGCTGATGTTCTGGAGAGGCTGGGCCCTCTAGGTTTCAGGACTTATCTGGTCCAGGGACCCATCTGGAGGTTGTAGCTTTCTGGAAAGTTGCCCTAGTGCATAGAACCTTTGTAGAATCTTATATATTGCCCTAGGTGTTCTTCAGGATTGGTTGGAATGGTTTTGGTTGGGGTTTGGCCAGTTATGATAGGTATAATGGTGTATTTAAATGGTATTTTTTGGCTTAGCCAAAACAATATCCCAGATTTGCAGGTTCTGAATTAGCCCTGACGGCCACCTCTCTGCCTGATGTCTGTGCCACTTTGTGCTGATGTCCCTATAGCCAGTGTGGGTAGTCACAGTGGTTAGTGAAACTGCTACCTACAAAACCACAGCCCAGAGAGATTGGCCAGAAAACATGGAGACTAGTCCACTGCAGTCTGCCTCTGCAAATGAGTTTTGGGTACAACCACTCCTGAGACTCTGGGAGCTCTTCCTTCTGTTGTTTATCCCCTGCCATGTTAAAACAGCCCCAAATTCCCTCCTAAGGCCGAGGATGTCTAGAGAAACTTAGAAAAAATTGGAGAGCTGGAATACTCAGGAGAAGGAATATTTCTGTACCTCTGGTGTATGTAGAGGAGAATGACAGGTATGTAGGGTCCAAGGGTGACAACCAGATTTCATCTTGGAGGCCAACTCTTATTATTTGAAAATAGCTGTTGGGAATTCTGTGTTAAGAAGGACCATGAGGTAGAGTCCTGGCTTTGTGGGAGAGAATGCTGCAACTGATTAGCTAGGTTGCCATGGATTTTGCAAGAGTGACACACAGGTGTTCCTGCCTGTGATCTAATCCAACCCCCTTGCTTTAGAGATAGGAATACGGAGACCTGGGGAGGGCCACAAAGTATCCCAAGTCATGTTTCATTCAGTGGCAGAGGCAGGGTTGTCAGGGCAGTGCCCTTTCTGTGGCCAGCCTGGAAAATTGCTCTTAGCTCCTGCAGCAGCCTTGGAGTTTGTGCTCTTGGCCCTCAGAGCTTGAGTTTCCTAGGAGCAGTCAGCTGCCAGGCAGGGATGGAAACATTGGAAGAAGAAAAATCAGAAAAAGGTAGAAATACTTATTTGGTAAACTTGAAATTGTTAGCAAAGAGCTGATTAAGTATGTTATGAAGCCCCAAAGAAGCTCCTTGAACTGATTTCAGCTGCTTTTTGTCCATCATAGCTTCTTGTCGGCTTGGGTTGACCCAATAGCTGGGTGATATCCTGACCCCAGCCCCATTTTGATTCTATGTAAGAGACACTTAAGGAGGTACAAGTTCCACTTTCCTTGCAGCCCAGCCAGCTTTTCTGGTATGTCAGGAGCCAGCTTGCACAGGCATTTGCATTAACTAATTTATCACAAGAGCAGACCTGACAGATGAAGAGCATAATGACTCTGCTTAGTACTCATTAGCTGCTTGGTGGTGAGCTCTATCCTCACCTCATCTATTTGTCAGTCTCTGTGGGGAAGGCTACTTCTCAGAGCCTCTCCAAGCCTCTCTTTGGAGAAAGCTGAACAGTAAAGATCAATTGAAATATTGGGCTGTAATTGTGAATCAGCCATCTGGTCAACCTCACTCATCTCATCTTTATGGTCCAGATCCGGCGTTCTGAGTGTGCAGAACAGCATTCAGTAAGGCAAAGTGCTTAATACCCTTATCCTTGTGAGTTCTGGGTTGGAGTCCCAGCCCTGCCAATTACTCCCTATGCAATTTTGGGTAAATTATGTACCATCTGTGCATTTCAGTTTTCTCATCTGTAAAATGGGTATGGTCATATTTCTGTCACAAGCATCTGATGAAAACATTTAGACCAGTGTCTGGCATGTTGCAAATACAAAGGAGCAGAGCAGCAGCTAATTATATTTT
This sequence comes from Myrmecophaga tridactyla, assembly GCA_004026745.1. NCBI lineage: Eukaryota > Metazoa > Chordata > Mammalia > Pilosa > Myrmecophagidae > Myrmecophaga > Myrmecophaga tridactyla. The sequence continues at coordinate 24,292 of PVIY010014807.1, forward strand.
CTTCAGGTCCTATGTTCCCAACACTGGGGCAGCCTCTCTCTTTATTTTATGTTTTTCTTTGGTTTTTAACTATTTATTTTATAGTATAACATATATACAGAGCAAAGAAAGAAAAAAGCAATAGATTTCAAAGTACTCTTCAATAAGTAGTTACAGGACAGATCCCAGAGTTTGTCATGGGCTACCATATGATCTTCTCAGATTTTTCCTTCTAGCTGCCCCAGAATATGAGGCTAGAGGGCTTAAATATTTTTTTATCATCACAATCGACTTTTTTCCTTCTTTTTTTGTGAAAAATAACATATATACAAAAAAATTGTAAATTTCAAAGCACAGCACCACAATCAGTTATAGCGCATATTTCAGAGTTTGACATGGGTTAAATTACACAATTTTAGGTTTTTACTTCTAGCTGCTTTAAGGTACTAGAGACTAAAAGAGATATTAATTTAATGATTCAGCATTCATATTCATTTGTTAAATCCTATCTTCTCTCTGGAACTCCATCATCACCTTTCATCTTTCCATCCCTCTCTTTAGGGGTGTTTGTGCTATAGCAATTCTAAATTTTTCATATTGGAAGGATCTGTCACTAATATGGGGTAGGGAAATGGAACTATCTGATGTTCTGGAAAGGCTGGACTAGGTTTCAGGACTCATCTGGACCATCTGGAGGTTGTAGGTTTCTGGAAAGTTACTCCAGAGCATGGAACTTTTGTGGAATCTTATACATTGCCCTAGGTGTTCTTTAGGATTGGCTGGAATGGTGCTGGTTGGGGGTTGGCAGGTTATGATAGGTAGCAAGATCTAACTGAAGCTTATATAAGAGCAACCTCCAGAGTAGCCTCTCAACTCTATTTGAACTCTCTCTGCCACTGATACTTTATTAGTTATACTTCCTTTCCCCATTTTGGTCAGGATGGAATTGTTGATCCCATGGTGCCAAGTCTGGATTCATCCCTGGGAGTCATCTCCCACATTGCCAGGGAGACTTTCACCTCTGGATATCATGTCTCACATGGGGGGAGGGCAATGGTTGGACTTAGAGAGAGTGAGGCTACATCTGAGCAACAAAAGAGGTCCTCCAGAAGTAACTCTCAGGCATCCCTATAGGTAGGCTAAGCTTCTCCACTACCTACATAAGCTTCACAAGAGTAAGTCACAACATCAAAGGCATGGCCTATTGATGGGTGTCCCTAAAGTTTGACACAGTATCAGGGGATTCCCTGATGGCAAAGTTTAATAGATCCATATTCTTTCTCCTATCTCTCAGGGGTCTTTGCCAATACTTTTTGATTATCTGTTTAATATATTCTAGGATGTATCCAGGCATTACAATAATCTATACAGGATTAAAGGACCTCTTTCTTATTCTGGGCTCCCTGTGTTTCATTTGTACAAAGGAGTTATACATATAAGCAACCTCTCTCTTAATCCTCACACGTGCACTTTGAGGTAAATATTTTGAGTCTTCCCATTTTCAAGATGAGGAAACTGAGGCTTAGAGCATGTGTAGCTGGATCACCTCCTTTCATTTTGTAAAGGTAAGCACTATAATGGAAGCTGCTGTTTTGATCCATTCCTTAATTTGCTCTGAAGCCTGTAGTGAACTAAGCAGTGAGGGAAAGAAGAGCTGAGCAGAAGAAATCGATGGAAAGGTACAGAATCAAATTTCCTGGTCATTAGAACACTGACTGCAGGATCAGCTTTCAGCGTTCAGTGAATTTTCATTGATAACCGTGGGTTCCCTGAGCGGCCTCCTGTCTGCGTCTGCCTTGCTCCTCCTTCTCCCCAGTGTGGAGCACAGCAAAGGATGTCATCATCCCTTTCCAGCCCCAGGAAGCCCAGAGACTCTGACATCAGGCTCTGGTTCTGTGCCTTCTGCTGTTTCATTAAAACACACAATTTGCACAGGGATTGAGGAATTCCTTGGGCAAAAAGAAGAGAAGAGGAAGACCTTGGAACCTTGGAGAACTTCCCAAGGCACCCCTAGCCCAGCAAAGGAGGAAAGGGTCCCCTGGTTACTGCATGTCCTGAGGGTGGTGGTTCAGGAGGAAAGAGAAGAAGCTTTGAGGGCAGGTTTAAGTTTGACCCCAGTGCCACTTCTGAGCAACTTTGAGCAAGTTGCCTAATATCTCACTTAGTTTCCCCTTCTCTAAGTCTGGGAGTAGTAATAGCTTCCTCCTAGGGTTGTTGTGAGGACTCAATTCAATGTTAACATATTAAAATGCTTGGTATCTTCAGGAGTCAACTGATCTAGAAACAAAATACAGGTTATTGTTAAAGAAAAGCACAGCCACTTCAGAAAGTTTGGCAGTTCCACAAAATGCTAAGTGGTAACTCTATAGTTACCATACGACTCAACAATTCCACTCTTAGATCTATTCCCAAGAAAAATGACATGTGTCCACACAAAAACTTGTACATGAGTGTTCATAGTACCAATATCTACGTCAGCCAGAAAGTGGATACAACTCAATACCTGCCAACTGGTGAATGGATAAGTGTTCTAGTTTGCTAGCTGCTGAATGCAATATTCCAGAAACAGAATGGCTTTTAAAAAGGGAAATTTACATTTCTAAGGCCGAGAAAATGTCCCAATTAAAACAAGTCTTTAGAAATGTCCAATCAAAGCCATCCAGGGAAAGATACCTTGGTTCAAGAAGGCCGATGAAGTTCATGTTTCTCTCTCAATGGTAAGGGCACATGGCGAACATGGCGGCATCTGCTGGCTTTCTCGTGGCTCTACAAAAGGGACTCTCTCCAAAATGTTTCCTCTTTTAAAGGATTCCAGTAAGAAACTCCACATTCAAGGGTGGAGACACACCTCCATGGAAATCATCTAATCAAAAGTTACCACCCATAATTGGGTGGGTCACATCTCCATGGGAACAATCAAAATGCTCCCACCCAACAATATTGAATGAGGATTTAAGGACATGGCTTTTCTGGGGTCCACCACAGATTCAAACTGGCACAATAAGTTAATGTTGTTTAGCCATACATTGATATATTAGTCAGTAATGAAAATATATGACGTACAGATACAGGCCAAACGTGGATGAACCTTGAAAACATTATGCTAAGTGAAAGAGGCCATTGTGAAGGACCACGTGTTGTATGGTTTCATTCATATGAACTGTCCAGACTGGGCAAATCTATAGAGACAGAAAACATATGAGTGGTTCTCTAAGGATGGGGAGTTACGGGGTGATAGGGCATGCAGGGTTTCTTTCTGGGTAATGAAGATATTCTAAGATTGATAGGGGTGGTGGTTGTACAATCCTGGATATCTTAAAAATTGTTGAATTTTACACTTCAGATGAGTGAATTATATAGTATGTTATTTATATTTCAAGAAACACTGTCAAAAAACCTAAGTGGCTCTTCATAACTTAAATGAGCATCATTCCCAACTAAGACACTCCAGGCAAAGTTGATTGCATAACCATTTTTTTCAGTTGTATCCTGATGAAAAGGAGGACGGTGCTTATGGAATCTATGCAGGTGCCTATATTCCCATGCAAAGTAACGAGACTCAACGAGAGTTTCTGAATTCAGGTGCTATAAGCCAAGTCATATTCAATTTACTTTCCAAGTTTCCTTCATTAGCGCCTTCATATTCTGCAGCAAAATGACACTTTACTTGAGGACAGATATCAGGGGTCTTGTAAGGTCCAAACTAATTTACTAGCAATACTAAAATGTTATGAACATGTGATTCATTCATTGTTGTTATCTTCAACAAAATTCTCAGTTTTAATTTCCAATTGAATAAGCATCAATAGTTATTACACACACAAACAAAAACTCTTTGAGGTACTCTATAAGTTTTAACAGTGTAAAGGTGTCGGGAGTCCAAAAAGGACCTGTGAAATGCCACTTTAGGACAAAACTACTCTTTTCCCTGAAAAACAGAAGCAGTTGCATTTCTCTATCAATATTACTTCTAGTACCACCTTAATCACTTAAATTCATTAAAAAATTTTAACCAAAGTAAATAACTTCTATTTCATAGAGCAAACTGGAGGATGGATGATTGAGAACTGCTTCCACCCATCAGCGTTTTAGCAAACAAGCAGAGCTCATGAATTCACATAGCAACTTTCTACAGCCCAATATGTCCCCTAAATACAGGCTCAGAGTAGCATAAATGAACATGTTCATTGACATGGCCCAAAGATATAATCTCTCTCTAGCATATAAAAATAGGAAATAAAGGCACATAAATTCAAAATCATTCTTGGGAATCAATGTTTCAGTATTAATCTTACTTAGAAATTATTTGGGCATATAATGGCCATCCATTAATTAATACAATTAATTATCAATCAAAGATTTCAAGTTACTTAAAGATCTTGGAAGTTATCTTCAAGCTGACACACTATAGAACATAATTACTGTTGAAATTTAGAGTTTGTCAGAATAATGATTCAATTTAGTTGAACATAATTTACATGTTTCATAACTTTTAACATTAAGTAGAAGTAATGTTAGCTTATTTGATCAGTAAACCTAGATAAGTTTAGAAAAAATATACTTGGTAGTATAAAATGTACCTTGTATTATATATAGCACTTATAATTTGGAGAAGACATAGGTATTTTTATTAAATCAAAATTGTTCAACTAGCCTCATTTGCTAAGGCCTAACTTAATTATATGGATTCTTAAAATTTTTCTGAGTTAATTTCTGTAAATATATATATATGTGTGTGTGTGCATGCATGTATATATATATATATCTATGTGTATCTATGTATGTGTGTATATATATGTATATAAATATATACTCACACATAAATATAGTACATTTAAAGTATTTGACCTTCAATTTTCTGAGAATTTTAGGAAAATTTAATTTCTGTAAGTACTTATTTATCTTTAAAGCCAGTCAGAATAAATCTTTAAGAGAATTTGTAATTTAATTTATTAATGCCCTCTGGATATAGGAAACTATTACATACTCACACAATGAAAGGTAAAAGCCTTTCTGAATTACAGACATGCATTTCACCAGAACTCATAGATCCAAATATCAAAGAGCTATTTTCCTTCCCAGTAGGCACAAGTTTCTTTGCTTGATTTGAGTTCAAAATAGACAACTGGACAAACAGAAGGCAATTTCCAGGTGACCTTTTACATCTAATAGCCATCCATGGCTTCTCTCTCAAGCTTCCAGGCCTGTGCCTGGAAAGCCAGAGTGCCTGGGAAAATATGATTCCCTGGAGCATCCCCTTACCAATGAGGGATGAGTATGGCTCTCTTACTCCCTGGTCAGACCATTTCTGAGTTGTGACCTACAATGTCCCCAGAGCTCCCCCGTGAGATTGATCCAAGGCTACCCTTGGTGAGATTGCTTGACATTGCATCCTTTCTTGGCCTCCCTCCCTTGCTGGTTCAAGATCTCTAATCCTCTTCACAATTTTCTCGATAAATATCTTTCACACAAATCCTCATCACAGGAGCTGCTCCTGAAGAATTCACTCAAAGATTCTACTTAATTATCCCTATCATCATTAATGGCAAAATGCTGGGTACTCACAGAAACAGTATCGTCTAGGAAGAAAGCTACATTTCCAAAGTTTCCTTGTGGCTAGGAGTGACACCATGTTGATAAGTTCTGGACAATGAGATGGAAGCGAGCATTCCAGAAAGGTCCCTATAAAGAGAGGGATACCTTTTTGTTCTTTCTCCTTTATTCTTCTGTTGACCTGAAACAGGGATATGAAGGCTGGAGCCCCAGCAGCCATCATGAACACTCACTGTGCTGGTCTGAATCTGTGGTGGACCCCAGAAAAGCCATGCCCTTTGATCCTCATTCAATATTGCTGGGTGGGAGCATTTTGATTGTTGCCATGAAGATGTGACGCACCCAATTGTGGGTGGTAACTTTTGATTAGATGATTTCCATGGGGGTGTGTCTCCACCCACTGAAGGTGGAGTTGCTTGCTGGAATCCTTTAAAAGAGGAAACATTTTGGAAGGTGGAGTTGCTTACTGGAATCCTTTAAAAGAGGAAACATTTTGGAGAGAGTTCCTTTTGGTAGAGCCATGTGAAAGCCAGCAGATGCTGCCATGTACGCCATGTGCCCTTCCAGCTGAGAAAGAAACGTTGAACATCGTCAGCCTTCTTGAACCAAAGTATCTTTCCCTGGATGCCTTAGATTGGACATGTCTATAGACTCATTTTAACTGGGACATCTTCTCGACCTTAGAACTGTAAACTAGCAACTTAGTAAGCTCCCCCTTTTTAAAAACCATTCTGTTTCTGGTATATTGCATTCCAGCAGCTAGCAAACTAGAACAGATTTTGGTACCGGAGAGTGGGGTGCTGCTGTGGTTTGCAAATACCAGATATGTTGGAACGGTTTTTTGGATGGCTAAGGGGAAGATTTTGGAGGAACTGTGAAGAGAATGATGGAGAAGTCCTGGAGTGCTCGAAGAGACTGTTGGTGTAGAGGGAACCACTGCCAACCTGGACAAAGGTGGACACAAAAGGAAGAGATTGGAGTTTGCAGAGTGAGAACCATGGAAGCTCAGGTCTGAAGCCATGAAACCTCGGCTGGGAGAGTGGACCCACCCATATACATAAAGAGGATGAGGGAGAGGATGAGTTTTCCACTTTATTGCAGTGGAAGAGTCGTGCAGCCTCAGGCCTTGGAGAAGGTACAGCATGCTCCTTGGACTAGGGAGAGCCTGGCTGCCACCACATGGAGGGGTTGAGCGTGTGCCCCAGAAATGGCAGAGAGCCCAGACATGGCCCTGATGCCTAGAGAGAGTGGAGCCGAGAAAAAGGTGGTCTCCTCAGTATTCCCTGAGGTTGATTTGGAAAGAGGCGGGCCACTGCATAGGCCCTTGGAAAAGGTGGGACTGCCACTTTCTAAAGCTGAAGGATAAATGACTTTCAGACTTTGAAATCCAGTGGTGTTTGCCCTGCAGGTTTTCCTTCCAGTTTCTCCCTATGGATCCTGTGACTGTCCCTCCTTTGCATATTGGCACCAGACAACTTGTTTTGAGAGTCATAGGTCCACAGCCAGAAGAGAATTTTTTGTACCTCAATATTGTTTAAGGTGATGCGTGTAGTTGCCAAGTTGACAAGGGGTGGACATGTGGTAGTTAGATTCAGGTGTCAACTTGGCCAGGTGAAGGCACCTAGTTCTGTTGCTGTGGACATGAGCCAATGGTACGTGAACCTCATCTGTTGCTGATTATATCTGCAGTCGGCTAGGAGGCGGGCCTGCTGCAATGAACGATGTTTGACTTAATTGGCTGGTGCTTAAACCAGAGAGCACAACGTAGCACAGCCCAATCAGCTCAGCATATCTCATCTCAGCACTCACAGCTCAGCCCAGGCCTTTGGAGATGCAGAAAGGAATCACCCCGGGAAAAGTTGGAACCCAGAGGCCTGGAGAGAAGACCAGCAGAGATTACCCTGAGCTTTCCCACATAAGAAAGAACCTCAGATGAAAGCTGCCTTTCCTCTGAAGAACTAACAAAATAAATCCCCTTTTATTAAAAGCCAATCCGACTCTGGTGTGTTGTATTCTGGCAGCTAGCAAACTAGAATACTCGCCTTAAAAATAGAAGGTAAGCACTGATGATGGCAAACCTGGGACCTGAAGACACCAAAGAGCTACCACATCAGTCCCAAGTTGTCTTCCTCTAGACATTTCCAGTCTACCTCATTTCGGCCTCAGTCATTGAGGGTTTTATAATATATGCAGAAGAACTTTATTCTAACTGACATAAGGCTCAAATTCAGGTCTCTCTGATGTACAAGTCAGCATCTCCAACCCATTAGCAGACTGAACTCAGGAACATTTTTGCATGCATTTATCTAATTTAGTCTGCCTCAGAACTTTAGAAATCAGAAGCCCAAATGCTAAACTGTGACCAAATAGAATAACCTTGTTACTAGGGTATTTTTAGCTCTGGTTTTCAGATGTTCAATTATACGCTGAGGCCCTTTATGAACATTCTCACCAAATTGCCTCCTATTTCTGCTCTTTCTCAAGCTGCCTCTGGGTTTCACCTTATACTCCGTAGCCATTGTTAAGTATTATAAAGTGAGAATGAAAATGCTCTGGTGTCCTGGCCTTGCTGAAGTTGTAATGCTGTTACATTCACACTTTTGGATAGGAACTTTCATTCTGGTAAATTCCAATCTGTGACCCTGGAAAAGTCCACATTTGCGGAGAATATAAGCATGACATTTCAAAACATTGCTTTGCATCTCCTAGCTGATCAATAAGTAAAGAATATCTCAAGATAAAAGAAAAGAACATCTCAAGATAAAAGAAAAAATAATGAACTTCCAAAAGTGCTTGCTTGTTTCCTTAGTCACTTCATTAGGGATTAAATTACCCGTGTTTCTCCTAAAACCCTAACAAAACAAAAATTGCATCTTGTTTGTATAGGAGTGGGTTTTTGAGTGAGGTGGTAGAGAGGAAAAGGTTCAGGGATTGGAAGGAGAGAAAAATGGGCTTGAATTCAGACTCTGGCACTTGCTACCAAGTGTCACTTGTTACTCCAAGCCAGTCATTTGGTCTTGCTCAGGCTCGGGTCATCCAAATGGGACGGCAGTGACTGCCACGCAGGACCACTTAAGTAGTTCTAACGGAGTTGGTAAAATAACTCATCCTGTGTGGTACTGACATAAAACAAGCACCCAGGAAACAAGGGACCCTTCTGTTCTATTAAATCAATTCTACCACCTTCAGTTTTTTTCCTCTCTTTTTAAAAAGAATATTGGGTAAATCTTTTTTTTCCCCTTTCATTTGTTTGGCACTTTGCAGTTTGCAGAGGATTTGCATGTTCATTGTTTTATTTGCTACTGACAGTAACTCTCATTATGCAAATGAAGAATGGAGGCTGGAGAAGGTCACGGTTACTTGGCTGCCTGATGGGGAGGGGCTGTGCAAGACTTGCTGCAGGAGAAGCTGCGTGAGGCTCTCACCCCACCCCGACCCCCTTTACTGTGGAAAGGACAACCCCAGCACATTAGCTCACAGGAGTATTTGTTTAGGCCGTCTGGTCCCCAGGCCACAGGATGTAGATTCTTAGATTTTGCCCTCCATTCCAGCAACCACAGGCTCCCCCAACACTCAGCCTCTGTTTGGTTTGTGGAGCCATTTTCCATCATGCTGTGGGTTCGTTGCAGACACCCAGTGCTTTCAATGCAAGGGAGCCTCCAAAATCAAGGTGGGTCCTGGTGCTTCAGAGGGTGGTAAGGCCCGAGATGGAGAAAGGCTCAAGTCCTTCCCTGCCAGACACCTCCAGCCCAGCCCATGGGCTCAAAGGAGGATGAGCACAGAGGGGGCATCAGAGGGTCACTTTACGGAGAGCTGAGCCATGCAGGCTTCTCGAGCCACAGACTCACCCCTTCCCATCCCCAGCAGCAGTCTTGGGTCCAGTAATGTCTGAAGCACTCACTTCCCTGTGCATGCGCTCCCAGAAGCCAGACACTGTGTAAGCTCGAGTCAGGGCTCAGAAGGGGCTGAACGCAGGGGCTCCTGCCTCTGAAGCACAGTAACCCTGCCCAGTAGGAAAGCACTGACCAAAGCCTGTCTTGGGTGCTGGTCAATCAGGTCCCAGCTCAGCCTGTGGGAGGGAGAGGAGGAGCTAGGAAAGGGCGTGGGAGTGTGGGCAGGCCTTAAATGGAAAGAGGCCCAAGTATCGGCCTCACAGCCTGGGATCCCTTATAGTTGAGATGCAAAGGCACCTGCACCGAAATGGAGCCCCACCGTTCCAGCAAGCATGTGGCACTGCCTGGTCTTCCACGAAGGAATTACTGTGTCCTGCTTCCAAGTATTACATCGTGGGTTTCCTTACATGCAGGTGAGTCATTAGATTAACTTTGGTGCCAAAAGCCTTTATTGAGTGTCACCTCCCACCCCGATGGGCACTGAGGACTCTGAGATTGTGACGACCTTGCCACAGGGGACAATGGAGGCATGCACGTGTATTTTGACTCACACCTTCGAGGCTGGTCAGCTCCGGGATATTTTGTGCAGATGGTGTCAGGCAAGAAAAGTGATCGGTAGCTGGATTTGGAAGGTGACTCAGCACCCAACAGACCACAAGGGATAAGAGTTATGTTGCATTTGAGGAAATACATGAGGACTTTGAGAAGAAAAAAAAAATACATCAGGTGGTGTTCTAGTTTGCTAGCTGCCAGAATGCAGCATACCAGAGATGGATAGGCTTTTAATAAAAGGGGATTAATTTTGTTAGTTCTTCAGAGGAAAGGCAGCTAACATTCCACTGAGGTTTTTTCTTACGTGGGAAGGCTCAGAGTAATCTCTGCTGGCCTTCTCTCCAGGCCTCTGGGTTCCAAAAACTTTCCCCAGGGTGATTCCTTTCTGCATCTCCAAAGGCCTGGGCTGAGCTGCGAGTGCCGAGATAAGGTGTGCCGAGCTGCTTGGGCTGTGCTACATTGAGCTCTCTCATTTAAGCACCAGCCAATTAAGTCAAACATCATTCATTGCAGCAGGCACAACTCCTAGCTGACTGCAGATGTAATCAACCACAGATGAGGTTCACATACCATTGGCTCATGTCCACAGCAACAAAACTAGGTGCCTTCACCTGGCCAAGTTGACAACTGAATCTAACTACCACAGGTGGGAAAAAGCAGAAGATGCCAGAAAGGATAAAGGAGCAGGTTCATGCAGGCCTTAGGGTGCCAGGTCCGGTGTCGACAGGCCTGGAGAGAACTCAGCAAAGGTGACATATACAATTCCAAGAAATACAGAGAGGAGTGGGGACCGTGGCCTCCTATGGAGAAGGAATGGGGATATTTTGGAGAGTAGTTACTTGAGTCTAAAAATAGGCCATTAAAAAGCTTTCATTTAATAAATGGAGTGGAAAAATTGTTTCGTTCTTGAGAAAGGAAGATAAATAGGCTTTTAAAAGATCAAGAAACTGCAGGACTGGCCTTAGAATTTAATTGCCAACCTAAATTTGGCAAATCCAGTCCTTTTGTAAGCATTCCACAGGCATTAGCGTCCCCAGGGCTGTCTCCCGGGACAGCAGGGAGATTAGTGAAGATGGGTGTAATTATTTCCATTTTATGTTGTGGAAACGAGGCCTGCCAATGATCGACACTTGCCCAATTTCTTTGCAGTATCAAGAAGCAGAAGTTTTGAGAGAATTGCAAAAGGATAATTAAAAGGTTGGCAAGATGGGACTTTGGAGCAGAAAAATGCCCACCATGGGAAATTTTTCCTAACCATGTGCTTTGATTTGGGTCCCCTGAAAGTCTGAGACAAGAACTGGGTGCAGGGAATTTATTTGGAGTAGGGGGTGAGCACAGGAAGCTCACAGAGGCGAGAGCTGGGGAGAGCAAGAGGGGGAGGAGGAGAAGCTGAGTCAGCTGCAGCACAGGCAAGGGGGGCTCGGCTCATGGCATCTTTGAGAAGAATGCCGAACACTGCCCCTGTTGTCCGAGTGAAGGATGGAGGCAGGAGCTTTCAGCCATCTTCTCCTTTCCCCACAAATTAAGGGATGTCCCCAGGGTGATCACTGCCCTGCACTTTCAAGATGAGGGTCCAGTAGACCCCTGGGTATCAGAGGAGAGCCTGGGTCTGAAAGCAGAAATGCAGTGTTTGAAGCACGGCACTGCCAGTAGGAAAGAAGAGTGAAGCCGAAGGCAGGGGTGGACTGAGGGACACTGGTGACAGCCACCAAAGGCATCGCTGGGAGCTGGATCAGGGAAAAGGAGCTGGGCATGTGATGGCCGAGTAGAGAGGGCTCTGAGTTGCCTGCTGCAATCCCCTGGTCTGGGAGGATTCGGGACTCTATCTCACCTCCCTTCAACACCGTTGTGTTCAAGGCATCCTAAACAGCTGGTAACTGGAGGGGAGGCAGGAGCTGGGAGTTGGGTTGAACACTGTTGTTCATTCATCCACTCATTCATCTGACAAATATTTGTTGGCTGGCCGATAGGGAAAGAAACAAGAAATATCTCTGTCCTCATTGAAAAGCCATTTTAGAGACATTATTTGGGGTTCCCTTTGATGTTTGAGCCCCAGTGGGATTCTTCAGAACAGATCATGGGATCACTTGTAGAGAGAATCAGGTGAGGCAGGTCTCAAATTGAGGCAAATTGTTTGATGCATTCAGCTACTTTGCAGGTACGAATCACCCAGGAAGGAGACAAAGAGAAGGTTCTGCAAGATATACACATCTGTCCAAGAGAGTGGATTTCTGGAGAGAGGTTTGAGGCTGGGGGTGATCCTCAAGTCTTTTGGGTTTGGGGAGATTAAGAGCTGCAGATTCTCTAACTGCAAGAGTATGAGATGTCCTAGGAAAAACATACAGCCCACCTCTCTACATGGTCTGCTTAAGTTGATGGGATCAATTCTTTGTGTCTTCACACATAATACTTAAATTCATATTTGAATGATCTTTTGCCAGTCCCTTTGATCTGTATTTTAGGAAGAAAGTTTTGATAGCAACAGGAAGGGGTTGGCAGGGGAAAAGAACAAAATGGAGGAGACCAGTGGAGGTGAGAGAGGGTAAGGGACCAGGGCAGGGTTATGGCCATCAGAGACTGTGGCAGCATATGTCATTCATTCTAGGCCTTGCTCAAAATGATCCTCTGATTCAGGTGCCCATGGAGATGTCAAGATGACACTTATTACAAAATGTTGAAGCTAGATGCAGCCTTTATATGTCCAGCTGGTCCTTCTCTCCTTATCCATTAGATAGCAAGGAAGCTGAGGCCGTGTCTTCTCAGGGCCGTGGAATCAGCCAGGCTGCTGCACATCTTTCCTTGTTCAGGGCGTCCATGTTGGGGCCAAAAATTCCAAGTTGTGGTTACCACACCCTGAAACTCTCTAGGCAGAATTTTCTTCCACTTTGAAAAGTTTCCAGCAAAAGCACTCTACTTTCTCTTTGCAATAATGGGAAGGAAAGCATAAGTTATCATTTTTCTCAGAAGTAGAGCATATGCTGCCATTTTATTAATTGGTTTTACTTTTTGGAGAGAAGCATGGTCTTTTTCTATACATTAGAAATGGATTCAAAGGCATGCCAACTTTTCCAACGAACGCCTAAAGGCACCAGAAGTACAGTGGGTTTGTCCTGTGTGGTATAGACAACCAGAGAATATAATTAGTTGTGTTTCATAGTCCTTGCCTGTTCAAGTACATTTACATCCTGTGTGTCATGTTTCCTACACAAAAGAATTAATATCCTTCTTAAAAGAAAAGTACTTTCTGTGGGAAAGGAAAACATGATAGACAGCCTCCATGCCCGACAAACAAATGATGTGTTCTCCTGGGGATGTGTCAATCTTCAAAAAAATTAACAGTATCAGCTTACACATTTAAGTTACTATCAACCATCCCACTCGGCCTAAATGCCACAGGCTGATTTATATTCTTGTTCCTGACATAAGTTCTCTACTTACCACTGATCAGACAACAGAAAAATAATTGTAGACTAGAGAAATGTGAGGTTCTTTCTATCAGCATGTCTCTGTTGGTATCACTTGCTAATTCCCAGGCACCTCACCATGGGGAGTTGCCCAAAGCCCCCCAAAGACTAGACATTAGTGGAAGGCCAAATCAGGGTGAGTTGTTTCTACAAATCCTTGTGCAATCCCTGAAAGGCAAATAGCCATCTGCCCTGGCTGGTTTGCCTCTGGGAAATAGAAGCTCGAAAAGGAGGTTAGGTTACCAAGATCACTTTTAGAGTGATTTGCACGACACTTTGAGAGAACAAGTTACATCTTTCTCAAAACAACCCAAATAAAGGCTCTTTTATGCTCAAACTTGGTTGAAACTCCCACTATCTACCCACAACAGGGAGAGCTGTGTCTAGCATTTGTTGGGATTATTTGCCTTTTCTATGCTAGAAGCGTTCAATAAGAGGGTACATGGTGCTTCTGTCTGATTCTCCCTCCTGGCAAAGGAGACCATGTGGAAAATGGGACCTTTGGGGTCAGGAAAAGGCGTAGGAGAAAGACCTTTAACTGCACGGTACCTAGCACCAAAAATCATTCTGAGGGAAAGGGATAGGGGTGGAGAAGACAAAGCAGAAGGATCTGGGGATATTAGAATTTGAAGTGTGGAGCAACTAGCAGAGGGGAAACCGTTTGGTTATGGGTGGGGGTCTGGAGGTGGGAACAAACCACTGGAAGTGGGCTCGTGTGAATAGAAAACAGCGAGACAGTGTGGGGACTGGAGCTGACTTGTTCCTTGGCTTTGCTTGTCAAGGGCAGCTCCATTTGAAGGGGGTATTAAGGGTTGTCCACGTAAGAGGTGTGAGGGCTCTTTCAGTGTAAGCGACAGAAGAACAGCTGGAACTGGTTTAAAAGAAAAGGGAATATCCTGGCCAATGTGATTGAAGAGGTCTTCAAGGGGGAGGTAGGCAACAGGCATGGCTGGATCTGGTGTCTGGATGATGTCATTGGGAGTTACTCTCTCTCCATGCCTGTCTGTAGTCTCTGAATTGGCTTCATGATGAGGGGAAGGGTGATTGATTCTCAGTGTGTATGTAAGTAGGTTGAATAGTGCGCTCCCAAAATTCATGTCTACCCAGAACCTCAGAATGTGACTTAATTTGGAAATTTGTTGTCTCATATGTAATTAGTTAAGAGGAGATCACACTGGGTTAGAGGAGGACAGGGCACATGGCGAAGAAGGCCGTGTGAAGGCAGAAGCAGAAATTGGAGCAATGCAGCTACAAGTCAAGGAACACCAGGAACCACCATAAGCTGGGCAAGGTGAGAAATGAGTCTTCCCCAGAACTTACAGGGAGATATGAGCCTGCTGACATCTTGATTTCAGACTTCTGGCCTCTAGAACTGTGACAGAATACATTTCTATTGCTTTAAGCTGTTATGTATGGGGTGGTTTGTTATGGAAGCCCCAGGAAACAAATACTTAGTGCTAGAGAAAACTTTCAGCAATTTTAATCCTACCAGTATAATGACACCAGGAGAGAAGAGCACCTCTTCTCCAATAATTCTGGGAAACGCTTTGGATTTACTGGAATTCACTGATCTGGGACATACCCAGATCTGACCCAATTTCTTTGGCACAGGGGTTGCAAGGTTTCAACTGGGCAGGCCTGGGTCACATGCCCGCATTTGGAGCAGGGTGGGGGGTGGGGAAGCGGAGGGGCTATGCTCATCCTAAGAACATGGCTGGAGAATGGAGAAAAGGTTGGATCTACAAAGTAAAACCAGAGTGTTGTTACCACAAAAGAGAGAGGATCTCTGGGCTCAGAATCATACGAGGGGCTCTTGCTACTTTGTTGACCAGGGCATCACTGGTGCCCAGATGCCTTGAAGGATATCAGCTACGCAGTCCAAAGGGGTCCACTGTGCTGACCATACGCTTCACTGCGTCCTGGAACATGCTCTGGTCATTGCTGCATTGTGCTCTTGTAAGTGATCTTGAGAAAAACATCTTCCCTAACCAGGCCTCTCTGTCCCCCCCAAACACCAAGATGGTCTGATAATTCACACTGGGATGTTTATTTCCTTCCCTGATGGGTGTGTCTTATGTATCCTATGCCTGTGCAGGGTGTGAGTGTGTGTATGTGTGTGGGCAGGGGAAAGTGTCTATACTAAGCCCCCCAAGTAACTATTCTCTGTAAAATAAAACAGTCCTCCTGTTGGGCTTACAGCAGCTCCTCTGTGAACTGACACATATTCTCCCCCACCTCGCTGCTAGCTCTGCCTGTGCTCTGGAGACGGTTCTTTCTTCTTTCTTATTAAAGCGGCCCTGAAAGAAATGCTGCGTGTGGAGGAGAGAGCAGCAGGGACTTGGGATATCTAGATGGGAGGGGAACAAACTCAGATGAAATATTCCTTTGGTTTTGGCCGTGACTGTGACTTCAGCACACAGATGTGCTTTATTTGCTTGTACTTTCCAAGCCCCATGAATCTTTTCCTGAGCCTTTGCATTACCGGTTAACTATTCCTTCCAGAGTCTGTGTCTGAAGATAGGAGAGGAAGAGAAGAAACCATTGAAGATGTAATAGTGCATTTATGCCAACAAAACTCAGGCTGTGGGTTTTCTTTTTTAGTTAAGAAGGTTTGTATAAAACAGCATTTTGCAATGTCAAGATGACTGTAGCTCTGGGTTGGGGTACAAGAGGACCTGAATGAGGACATTATTTGAGGCTCTAGTGAGGGATAAAAGCCCAGTCACGAATGGTAAGGCAGGTCATTCTGTCCTCCTCCATCCACCTGCCGATTTATCTCTTGGCCCTAAATTTGACCAACGGTAGATTCAGGTTTAGGAGCTGGTGGACACAGCTTTTCATAATCCCATGGAAATGCCTTGGCAGTGTTAAGAAATGCCTGGTGTTAGATATTCTAAGGCAGGGAAATGTGGTATTACCTCTGCTTTGGAGCCGGCTCTTCCCCAGGTGAGTCTGGCATTTAGGTAATTTTTGGTGATGGAAATACAGTTTGGGTGCCATGTTTGTTTTCAAAGACGAGCCAAGGCTCAGGAAGGCTGAGGAGTGATACTCAAGGTGTTGGCAAACCAGGTCAGACTTCCCAGGAGGGAATGGAGCCTAACTTGGAATCCCCAAGCAGAAGAGTCTGAAGCTTGCTGAGTACCCCGAGGACATCTCCATAATCCAACCTCTTGGGCCCTAGGCTGGCTTGAGAGGTCTCATGGGAGTGAGCCACCTCAGACCTAAAGCTCCCTGTCCCAGCCCTTCATACCCTTTCAGTTCAGGTGCAGGCAGGTAAACAGAGCCTAGACACCTTTGATGTATACCCCAATTCCTGCTTTCCTTTGCATCCAGAGGCCCCTCCACCAATTCTCAGCTACTCTTCACTTCCATCCTCTACTCCTACCTTCCTACCACGGGCTCCTCCACATTGACCTATGGGGTGTAGTCTGCTTAATCCCCGAGAATATTTGATTTATACAAGTTATTTTTATCACACTTTATGTCACAATATATAAGGTACAGTGAAATGGTTAAGAACTTGAATCCCAAATCCACCAGTTAGGAAGTCTGACACCTTAATTTATATGAGCCTAGAATGTTTTCACCTTTTAAATGGGGTTAATAATAATAATAATAATGTTAAAAAATAAATGTAACAATATTTATAAAGTGTTTGACACCTACTAAATGCTTAGTAACTGGTGAAAGCTACTAACTCTTTCTAAAAAATATATACTTACAAAAAATTTATCAACACTGATTAAAATGTTTGCATCCCTAATGGGAGCAGTGCTTATAAATATAGTTCCACCACCCCCTTTGTCCCCTGTTATATTTGTGTTTATCTGCTGACCTCTCCTGAGTTCTCCTGACATGGAGCACAAATAAGACCAAGCTTTGATTGGAGTTTGTGTTGGTTTGAATTTGTTGTGTACCCCAGAAAAGCCATGTCCTTTACTCCTCATTCAATATTGCTTGGTGGTATCTTTTTTTATTGTTTCTATGGAGATATGACCCACCCAATTGGAGGTGGTAACTTTTAATTAGGTGGTTTCCATGGAGTCCAATTGTGAGCATTAACTTTTGATTAGGTGGTTTCCATGGAGATGTGTCTCTACCCATTCAAGGTGAGGTTGCTTACTGGAGCCCTTTAAGAGGGAGCCATTTTGGAAAATGCTTTAGAATTGACACACAGCCAGTGATCTTTGGAGATGAAGAAGGAAAATGCCCCCAGGGGATCTTCATGAAACAAGAAGAAGGAAGAGAAACCTAGCAGATGTCACCATGTGCCCTCCTAGCTGAGAGAGAAACCCCAAACTTCATCGGCCTATGTTGAGTGACAGCAACCTTTTGTTGGTGCCTTACTTGGGACATTTTGATAGCCTTGGAACTGTAAACTTGCAGCTTTTTAATTCCCCCTTTTAAAAGCCATGCCATTTCTGGTATATCACATTCCAGCAGCTTGCAAACTAACACAGAGGGATTATGCCTCAAGTGGAGCAGGGGGAGGGGGTCTTGCCCTTGGAACTGTTAAACAGCTGCCGCCAGTCTTTCCTGACACTTGCTTATGGCTGAGGCTTGGAGATTTGGACTCTTCTGCCAGCCAAGACCATAAGATTTTGCTGAGTGATTGGGAAGAAGGACCTTTTGGGGAGTGCTTGGCTGGAACTGCTTTTTAGAAGTAGACATCACCATTGTCCCCTTGGAGGTGGAGTTTCTCATTTCATAGACTTTCAATGATACGATGGAGTTTTTTCCTGAGAATTTTAGAAGAGATTTTTCCCCCCAAACTGTGTCTCATCTTTTTTCTTCTCTTTTGAAATTTTTTTTCAATGTGTTTCACCCTCTCTGAGTTACTGGGAAGTGCTTTAAAATGTTGTTCCTACTTTCCGAAGATGAAATGAAGGCAGAGCATATTAAGGAAATACTATAGGGTATTGGTTTATGAGCATACAGTTTGGAATTACACAGACTGCAGTGCAAGGCCTGGATCCATAATTTCCTACATAAGTAACCTTAGGCAAATCACCTTATCTTTATGAGACTTGACATACTTAACTATAAAATGGAAATAAAAATATCCCTACATTCGCATTCTCTTAAAACTGTCTTTTGAAGAGCAGCTTTTAATTTTGATGAAGTCCAATTTTATCCTGTTTTATGGATAATTTTTTTTTGGTGTTGTAGCTAAGCAATCTTTGCCTAACCCAAGTTCACAAATATTTTTTCCTACATCTTCTTCTAGAAGTTTTAGAGTTTTAGGTTTTACATTTAGGTCTATGATCCATTCCTAAGAGAAAATTTTTGTGAAGGATTTATCTGATAAAGAATTTGTATTTAGAATAAAGAGCTCTCAAAACTCTACAAAAAAAAAAAAAAACAAAAAAACCAGAGAACACAATTGAAAAAGTGGACAAAAAATTTTAAAAGGCTTTCCAAAGATGATATATAGATGGCAAGTAAAAACATAAAAATACACTCAACATCATTAGTAGTTAGGAAAATACAAAATAAAACTATAATGAGACACTACTACACACCTATTAAAATGACTACAATTAAAAAAGACCAATTGTGGGTGAAGATGTGAAGGAATTGTAATTCACATACACTGCTGATGGGATTGTAAATGGTACAGTCACTTCAGAAAATAGTTGGGTAGTTTTTTTTTTTAAAGTCAACCATAGACCTAAATAATCCAACCATTCCATACCTAGATATTTAACGAAGAGAAATAAAAGCATTCGTCCATCCAAAGCCTTGTACATGAATACCAACAGTGAATACAGATTATTTTTCAGATATATCCTTTGCAAAAGTTTTCTCCTCAGAATGGGTCATAGACATAAATGTAAAATCTAAAGCTTCTAGAATAAGATGTAGGAAAAATAATTTTAACTAGAAACAACTCAAATATCCATTAACAAGTGAATGGATAAAAAACTGTCGTCCATCTATCCACGGAATACTTCTCTGTAATAAAAAGGAACCAACTATTGATACATTGAAAAAAAGTAAAACAAAAAATTACACACCATGTGGTTGCATTTATGTAATGTGGTGGAAATGATGAGCAGAGGTTTGCTAAGAACTTGCATGCTGGGTCTGTCCTCTTAGGATGCTCACTTTTGGAGCTCATTTGTCATATGGTGATGCCCCAGCCACACGGGGAGGCACATAGGAGAGTACGGGGTTCTGAGATCTGCAGCCCCAGCTGAGTGCCCAGTCAACAGCCAGCACCAACTGCCAGCCATGTGGACACACACGTGCACTCACACACACCCCTTAGACGTTCCAGCCCAGCAGAACCCCCATTTCAGCCCAAACCTTCACCACATGGGGCAGAAGAACCTTCCAGTTGATCCCAGTCAAGCCACAAAATCATGAGACCTAACAATATGTTTGTTGCTTTAAGCCACTGAGTTTGGGATGGCTCATTATAGAGCCATTGATGAGCCAAATAGGTCTCCGGCAGTTCCTACTAGTTTAGTGACTCATGTGTAAAGACAGGACTGTTTGTAAGTATTTCCTGACAATACCATGGTTGCCCCTCCCAGGATTGACTAGGGCCAAATATCCATCTGAGAACTAATATGATCAAGGCCTCAGAAAGTACTGGTCAGCCAGACCTAGGTCACATGTCAACCTTGGAGCCAGGATGGGGTCAGCTCCCAAACAGTAGCACCCAGGCAGAGAGTGGGGAAGAGTCTTTCTCAAAGGAAAATCAAAGTGTAGTTATCAGAAGAAGGTAAATGATAGGAGAGACCAGAGCAACAGTCCCACCACAGCTGGGCCACCGGGGATACGTTAGGAGGAGAAAACAAGTGAATGTAGAAATCTGAGGGCATTTATATAACTACAGAAAGACTAATCATTTGAGTAGTTATCAATAGCTATTATTATCCTATGTTTGTTATTGTTACTAAATAATTGCTATAATAGCAATAGATATTCCTACCTCTGCAGACATTAGCTCACCTTTGGTCCCGGCACCAGCTAAATTTGCATATAGGTACATTTGGCTCCACTCTCCCCAGCCTACCTGGCTCCAGTATTTAAAGGTGGAGAAGTGGTGGGCATGGTTGCTTGAAAAGTTGTTGTCTTATTAACTCTTAGCCCAGGGACTGGACTCTATTGTAGCTCCTCATTTAGGTGACAAGTAATTCAGCCTGGCCTAATCCTGTTTAGTTTCAAGGTTTCCATGGAGATTAGCACGAAGACAGATGTAGCTTCCAAAGGCTTGACACCTCTCCATTTCCTCTCACTGCAGTCAGGGGACAAGCAGTCCTGGGGACTCTTCTGTGAGATCAGAGAGATGTGTGTGTGCATGTGAGGGACTTGAAATTATCTTTTCACACATGCTCAGGTGGTCTTCTCTTATGAGAGACGGTGTACTCTTGGGAATTCAGAATGAGAAGCTCCCTACCCAGGATGATACAGCAGGAATCTCCAAGATGGCCTATGTGCCACCAAGCTGGCTGACCACAAATCTTCCTATATACAGGGTCTCACTGCTGAAGACCAGCTAGGGCAACTTGGAGGCTGAAATCTGGTAACCTTTAATCTCAGAGCCTACACTGCATCGTAGTTTCAGTAATTTGAACCTGGAAGGCTTGAGTGCAAGTACTCAGCCTGCCACAGAGGTAAAGGTAGGAGCTGTGACTTCAGTCTCCTGGAGCCTGGGTTTACACTGTCACAAATCAAGTGGCATTTCTCTTGATGTTGGAATCCTCTTTCAAGCAGTTTGGGAGAAGAGACAAAAATGAGGAGACATCTATGTGTCTCCAAGCATGCCTGGATGTGTGTCTATCTATGGATGCATCTCTAGTATTTCATTGTAAAACTCTTTACTGAGCATCTGTTCTGTGTTTGGCACTATACTAGATACTGCCAAATAACATGCTACTGTTTTGCTTGAGGAGCTCACAGGTGACATGTGGGTGGGATGGTCAGATAAATGAGGAATTAGAGCACCTAGGGATTGGAGCTGTGAAGTGCTATAGAGCCCAGAGTACAGAGCAACACCCCCTGCTGAGATGTCCAGGAAATCTGTTCTGTTTGGAGAGGCCAGCTTAGCCTCTTTTCTGCTCGGCTGCTCCATTTAACCATGTGGGGAATGGGACATCCTTTATCTCAGGGATCCCGCCCCTTAGTCAGAGTTGATTGCAATGTGAGCTGTCATTCTGGCCCAGCCCTCACCTCCCCACCAATGGTTGGCTACTTGAGCAGCTTTTTTCCCAACCTAGACTGAGTTTGCTTTCTGATACTCATAACCACCTCCCATCCCAGCCCCACAATTTAGCTAATCCAGACCATGCCTTGTGAACTAGTTCCTAAACAATTCAGCAATTGTCACTTGGTGAAATGGAGATGAGATATTCAAAGCGATACTCCTCTAAGAGAGGAAAGAAAATATGCAAAGAGAAAGAGGAATGTAATGGATACGGCATGAACATGATTAGCAAAGAGTTCAGCTTGGCCAGAGTGGGGCATGGGTCTGCAAGAAATGTGGCAAGAGGTAAGTGAGAACTAGAATATGGGACTCTTTACAATCAGCCACTAACAAAGCATTCATCTGTTTGCCAAGATGGTAGCTGTGAAAGAGCTTTGAATCATTTTTAAAGAATGTACCAATGTTTGGCTGTCATTGTTACATCAGGCACTCCATCTTTTATCACTGGGCAGGTGGGGAAGGCAGGCCTCAGATTGTGGACCTTTTCTTTTCTCTAACTGCAGTCATTCTCACTATCTCAATGACTCCAAAATATGTATCTACCACTCCCTGGACTCAGACTTGTCCATCTATCTGCCTACTAGATATCACCACTTAGATGCTTAGATGTCTCTTGGACATCTCAAACTCAAAAAGCTAGCTCCTGGTCTTTCCTTACCCAACCTGTTCCTCCAGTAATTTTTTCCACATCAAGACGATGAAACTGCCATCAGTCCAGTTGTTCTGTCTAAAATCCAGGAGTCAATTTACTTGACGCCTCTCTTCTTCACATACTCCCATTCAATTCCTCAGCCTATCCAGTTGTTGCTACCTTCCAAATATATCCAACATCTGATTGATAAATATCACCCTGCTTCAAACCCCCATCATCTATAGACAGGATTTTTGCAATTACCTTACTGCCCTCCTGCTTATTGCCCCTCTTCAGTCTATTTCCCAACCAGCATCCAGAGGGATTCTAGTAAAACTTAAGTCATAACATACTACTCTTCCACTCGAATCCCTTTAGTGGCTCTGAACTCATGCAGATTGAAAACCAGAGTACTTACCATGGTACTTATGAGCACCTCCGTGATCTGGCCTCCTCTGACCTCTGCTACTTCCTGCCCTCTTATCCCTGTCCTCTCCCTCTTCTGCTCCAGCCTCATAGCTGCCAGACACACTCCTGCTCCAGGGCATTTGCACTGGCTGTTATTTCTGTTCAGATGTCAGCATGACCCATTGCCTCACCTTCTTCAAGATGGTTAAATTTACATCGTTACAGTGGGTCTTTCCTCAACACCCATTGAAATGCATACTTTCCCCTGAGTCACAAATCCCTTCCCTGCTTTAATTTTTTTTTCTGAAGCATTTCTCACTTTAAAACTTAATATGTAATTTTGTTTTTATTTTTTTCTTCTTCTTCTAGGAAGTAAGTGCTATAAGAACGGGGATTTTTGTCAGGTTTTTGCACTGATATATTCATTAGTGTCTACTAGAACATGTGCCTATATAGAGTTTTGACAAATTTTTACTGACTAAATGAATTGTTCCCACAGATGTAGACATGGTTGTGTTTGTTCTTATTTATGTCTGCATCTCGATTTCAAGGCTCCTGAACACTTTGTCATAGCACACAGCGGAAGGAGGTGGTGCTGGTGAGGGTTGGATTTCCCTCTATTTGGATCTTCCCTTCTCACTGTATACACATCTAAACTTTGTTTTCTGGCAATGTGATAGGTTAGAGATTCTGAAATCCTCTATCTACAACATAGTCAAATATTCTATGTACATAAAACCCTTTTTAAATGGATAGTCAGACCCCAGAAGAATAAAGACGACTCTCTAAGGTTAGGAATAAGGTGAGATGCGGAGACCAGGCAGAATATAGAAGACAGTAACACTGCTGCTGTGTCCCCATGTCCATTTATTGCCCTGGTTGGTATAGAGCTTTGCTGTTCCATGCAGCACAGAGTCAGACACAGACACCCCTGCAAAAAGCCTGGGCTCAGGAAGGACACCCTGAGATAAAGTGTGAACCTAAAGAAAACCTGCCCAACAGTATCCGATACCATGGCAAAGTGTTTACCTCATTCTTGGCCCCAAAGGGGTCTGTGTGTATCTTTTTAAAAGCCTCCCATAAAATGTTGTTACCATAAGCTGGTCCTTGGATTTAGAAATCATTTCATCTTGTAACTCGAAAGACCTCAGGGAAACTATTTTGTTTAGAGCAGACCCTGGTTTATCATGCCCCTAGGAGCCTGGCAGTAGCAAACACAAATCCTCGAGGAGGAACACAGCCTCAATCTAACTACACAGAATTCCCATAGAGAGAATTCCAGTAAGTGTGAGTGCACCATTATTTAAAAAATCACAATGTATATAAAGTTACAAGCTCTCTAAGCAAGAGTCGGAAAAAACAACAAATGATAGAACAGGCCTACAATGAATTTGGAAAATAAAATTATCAATTCCAGAGTATACAGCAAGTGCATTAAATATCTTTAAAATATAACAGAGGATATTGTAAACACAAACAAAGTACAAGAGACCATGAGAAATGACCAGAAAGATTAAAAAAGAGAGCAAGAATAATTTTTATAAATGAAAACTATAGTAATGGATATTAAAACCACAATTAAGAAATTTAAGATCAAGATTGACATAGCAGAAAGGCAAATTATGAACTGGAAGACAGAATTTACCTTAGAAACCATCAGAGAGAAAAACATATGAAAAATATAAAAGCAAGATTGAAAGTAATGAATGATAGAATAAGACAACTTAACACAGATGTTTTTGAAGTTCCAGAGGGAAATAATAGAGATATTGAAGCAAAGGTAATATTTAGTAATATAATGCTGAGCATGTTTCATAATTTATGGAGGAAGAAATCTTCAGACTCTGCAAGCTCTATAAGACTAAACTGGCTAATTAAAAAGAATCTACCTCTTGACATAAGGTAGTTATGTTAAGAACTCCAAAGACAAAGAGAGTACCTTAAAAGAAGCCATTGAGAAAAGACAAATTACTTGAAAAAAAAAAATGCACACACACACACACACATACTGAGAACAGATTTCTCAACTGCAGTAATGAAAACCAAAAGATAGTGGAATAATATATTCAGATAACTAAAAGAAAACGACTGTTAGTCTATGTGGTCAGCAAAATTGTATTTCAGGAATACAGGTACAATACATACATTTTAAATAAATAAAAACTGAAAATTTGCAAACCAGGGACTGGTTCTAGCATAAGGCAGGTGAGGTGCCTAGGGTATGAAATTTAAGGAGGCACTCCTTCTCAGGGTCATGCAAGTATAGGGCTAGCACCTGAGAATTAGTGTCCCTTACATTTTGCACCTTAGATGCCTCACTTGCCCCACCCTACTCCTGGCCCTGTTTTCACCAAATGATCCTCAATAAAAAAATTTCTAATGAAAATATTTCAAGAAGAAGGAAAATAATCCCAGAAGGGAGATATGAGATTCAAGAAGAAATGGTGAGTTAATGAAATAGAAAATATCTATATAAAATCCAAACAATTATTGAACGTATAAAAAGTTAATAAATGTGTAATATGTGGGCTGAAAAGGAAAAGAAGGAGCTAGAAGACCAAATAACAATGGTATGAAAGAGGAAGTTGATTAATTTTTAAAGCGGTGAGAAGCTCTTGTATTGCTAAAGAAAGATATGATTAGGACTGTTCGTTGTGCATGTTGAAATCTCTTGATAGCCACTGAACACTTGTCTCTTGCTGGTCTTCTCTTGTGGCCCTTGCAACACTTCTTCTTGCATTCTAGCCTTGTGGGAGCTTGGCTAATCCTTCCACAGAGTCCAGTTGGTTCTCTATGGCAGAGGCCACGTGAACTTCATCTTGAGGCCCTCTTCAGGGTCTTTGAAAACAGTAGGTAGCCAGAAACCATGCATTAAACATCTGAGACTCATTTTTTCCCAAAATCTTAACAAAATTGCTCATTGTGCTGGAGTAAAATCTTCTTGGGGGGTAGTAATGACTGTCCATTACTGAAAGTTCAGTGCCCAGCACATCCCCCAGCAAACAGTACACACTCAGTAACTATTTCTTGAATAGCTTTATAACCATTTTTGATGGAGATGTGCATTGTGTGGCCCTTTGCCTCTGAGTTTTCATTTCTGTATTTTATAATATTTGCTGAACACCTATTTACTCCAAGCACTAACTCCAAGGTACTGGAGCTAAGCAATGGTGAGCAAAAATAGATATGATCTCTACAAGTCTTGCTCTTTAGGACATTTTGACTACAAGCTCAGTAAAAAATGAATTTTATTTTGTGAACTAGCACACACCTGCCCACAATAATAAAAACTTGTTATATCCTTAATATGGTGATGTGCTCTGATAGTTTGTTATTTTCATTTTTCTTATATAAAATGGTAATGACAACCCACTAAGATGATTTTATGACCCATGAATGCCTTGATAACAATCTGCAATTTGAAAGACATTGACTGAGGGCATAGTTTCTGAACCTATTCTCTGCCATGGACTCCTTTTCAGAACCAGGTTTTAAAATGCATATGACAAAGTACAAAGGAAACCGGTTATACTGAAATACAGTTATAAAAATATTTTTTATTTTTATAATAAAAATAAATGTGGGCTACAGTAATATGTGCTTAATTATTAACATATTAAATAGAAGATCTAGTGCTGACTAGTAAGGGCCATGATTTTGAAGTGGTGGTGAGTGGAAATGGTATTTTGAGAATTCTCCAGCAATTGTGATGTGATAGGAAAATATTTTTTATTATTTTGGGGACAAAGTCACAGGTGTTTCTAATACTACTGTGCTGTGCCACCCATATTCATAATTGAAGGCAATACTAAATTTCAGAGATTGATGAAAACAAGCATTTTTCTCCCATCCAAGTTCATTGAAACCAAAGGGTCCATGAATCCTGGCTGGGAATCACTGGTCTAGAGGATCCACATCTTATCTGAATAATCTCAAACCTTTTATTGCAGCAAGAATCAAAGGCACTACCTTTTTAAAAACTATAGTAACATATATGTAATGCAAAATTTCCCATTTTAACCATTTTTAAGTATACATTTAATTGGTATAAATAACAGTCACAATATTGTTCTACCATCCCCAACATCCATTCCCTAAACCTTTCCATCACATGAAACAGAACATCTGCACCCATTAAGCAATTAACTCCTTATTCCCCACCCCCATCCCCCCATCCACTGGTAACCTGTACTTCACTTACTATGAATTTGCTTATTCTAGATATTTGATGTAAGTGAAATCATACAACATTTGTCCATTTGTCTCTGGTTTCTTTCACTTAGCATAATGTCTTCAAGGTCCATCCATGTTGTTGAGATCCTCATTCACTTTTTTCTCTCTTTCTTTTTTCGCATGGACAGGCTCCAGGAATCCCACGTCTCCAGCATGGCAGAGAAGAATTCTGCCACTGAGCCACCATTGCACCGCCCTTCGTTCATTTTCATGGCTGAAAAATATTCCATTGTGTGCATATAACACATTTTGTTTATCTGTTCATCTTTTGACTGACACTTGGGTTGCTTCCACCTTTTGGCTGTTGTGAATAAAACTGCTATTAACATTGGTGTACAAATATCTTTTTGCGTCCTTGTGTTCAATTCTTTTGGATATGTTCTTAGAAGTGAAATTACTGGTCATATGATAATTCTAGGTTTAAATTTCTGGAGAACCACTGAACTATTTTCCACATTTGCTGCACCATTTTACAATCTCACCAATGGTACAAGGGTTCTAATTTCTTCGCATCCTCACCGAGACTTGTTAGTTTTACTTTTAAAATAATAGCCAACTTAATGGATGTGAAGTGGTATCTCATTATGGTTTTTACTTGCTTTTCACTAATGGCTGATGATGTTACGCATATTTTCATGAGTTTATCAGCCATTTGCATTTCTTCCTAGAAGAAATGTCTATTCAAATTCTTTGCTCATTTTTTAAATTGGGTTGTTTGTCTTTTTATTGTTGAGGTATAGAAGGGAGATAATGCAGTACAAGATGAAATGATGAGTTAATGAAATAGAAAATATCTATATAAAATCTGATTTCTGTTTATTAAACCCTTATCAGATACATGATTTGCAACTATTTTCTCCTATTGTGTAGGTTATCTTCCTTTTATGTACAAAAGCTTTTAATTCCATTTTATCTATTTTTTTCTTTTATAACTCATGCTTTTGGTATCATATCTATGAAACAATTGCCAAACCTTAGCTCATGGAGGTTTTCCCCTATGTTTTCTTCTAAGAGTTTTATAGTTTTAGCTCTTTGTTTAGGTGCTCGATCCATTTTGTGTTAATTTTGCATATGGTGTGGGATATAAAGACACTACCCTTACCCTAACATTCAGATGGGAGTACCAAAAAGTAAGAAACAGGTACATTATGCTTGCTTTAACAATTGTCAGAACCAGCCAGAGAGGCCCTGATAATTTTCTCTGCAATCTAGTTGGTCTTACTGGCCAGATTGAAAAATGTTGACCTGCATCACAGGTGGACTTCTAATTCCGCCTTTTGTGAATGTGAGTTACTGTGGATCTGCTAATTTCAGAAGTTGGGAAAGGAATAACAGCTACAGAGAACTGAGGTCAGCAAGCCCACTGGCAAGAGCTGGGACAGGCAGGAATCCCAAGACGCCCTCTCTCTCTTAGTCTAAGGAGAGTGACTGTGCGATGTGGAGCCAGTCCAGCAGTCCAACTCATTTCCAATCGGCCACATTCAGTTGGGACAGAAAAGTGTATTTGGAGGAGGCCATGTGTGCATCTCAAGAACATCTCACTTGCCTTCTCTCACTGTGATAATAGATATGTGGCGCTCAAGGAAAATCCATCCAAGTTGCCTTTAGTATGACATTAAAAGAGGGTGAAAAAATCCCTCCAAGCATTCTGAACTAATTTTGCCTTATTAAAGATACCATAACAGCAGAGTGTGGGAGGGAGCATTTCATCAGCTCCAGACTACTTGTCATTGAAAAGTCGCCTGGTTGCTAACACATCTTACAGAAAGTCACTTTGAGAATACGTCTGTTGGCTAAATAAGATGCTTCCTTGTATCTTATAGGCCATGCGGGGAGATTTCTGAGAGAGTTGAGATCGAGTCTGAGAAAGTGGAGTTGTTGCAGTTCTTCTTTTTTGCATCTTATTGAGTGTCCTAAAGGAGGACACTCAAGTCATTCTTCCTCAACTTACCAATATCATATTAAAGGGGTGTAACACTGTGCCAGGGCTCTAGATTGGGCAGGAGGTCAGCAGTTCTCATTATGTAGTATGCATTTCATTATTTGTTTTAAATAGTTTTTAGGTGAGAATCTGAGAACAAAGTGACTAAAACACTGCACACGTAAATACACAAATACACACACACACACTCACATACACCCAAACATAGACTCCCCCCCCATCACCAGCACCATAATCTATGATGTTGGAAGAGGAGGCCTCTGGACTCGTCAGGGGTAAGAAACACAGGGACATTTAAGATTTTTTTTAACTTTGCTTAGTGTGCACAGGGGAGCAGCCACTTCTCACCCACCTGGTGAAGCTCTTCCTCATCTCCCATCCTTGATCCATCTTCTGTGCCCTGTGCACTTTCTACCTCCATCATTTATCCCAGGCTTCTTCATTCCCCCAGCGACTGGTCAGGTATGTGGCCTCACCTTACTGGTTCCTTCGGCTACATTTTCACCCACTTGAAATGTCTTGACCCCTTGGTTTACATGGCACTGTCTTTCCTCATTCTCATTATACATCTCTAGTATCTTCCCCTGTTCCATCCCTCTCTCCCTCTACCTGCCCCATAAACACTGGGTTCCCTGAGTCTCTCCCACTGGGAAACACAGTCTCTGAGTGACGTCCTCACTCATATGGTTCCAACTGTCTCCTAAATTAATGATTCCAACTTCCTTGTTTCCATCCTAGAACTCTCCCTTCTTTTTCAAAAAGCACATAACCAATTGTACACTGGACTTCCCCATTGGGAGACCCCATAACACTTGACTCAACATATCCCCAGGTGAACCCATCATTTCCCCCATGTTGTCTGTCTCAGTTGGTAGAATTCTTTTCACTGGCTGCCCAAGCTAGAATCAACTCTGAAAACAAGTTAGTCATTTTATTTTTTCATGCCTATTCTTAAGAGCAGTATAAAGCGCTTTTACTTTATTCAGGTGAACTAAATTGGATTACTCTGAAGTATAATCATTATTCCAGAAACATGATTGCTGTAATGGGATAATTGGCTTCCTATGGCCCCAGATAACACCTGAAATAAGTAATATGTGCACCTGTGTTTTTAATCAAAGTAAACAATAATAACCAGGGAAAGTCGAGAGACAGGATATGTCCGAGGTGTTTCTGATGAAGTCCATGGTGCTAAGCCTCGTGGGTGAGGGAGAGGTGGGGGAGGCTGGTGGAAAACTGAGCTCCTGGGGTGCCGAGGCCTTGAGAAGAAGCTAATCTTTGTCCTAAGTACAATGGGAAACCTTTGGGAGGTCCTGGAAGGGTCATGAGATGATCAGATTCATGTTTTAGGAAGAGCACCCTGACCTCTGCATGGGAGCAGGATTAGACCTGGAAGCACAGAACCCATATTCTGATTCCATTGGCCTGGGGCAGGGCTTTCAGTGGATTTTAGAAGTGCCTCCCCCTCCACCCCTCTGATTCTAATATGCAGTCAGGGTGAGACCTTCTGTGCTATACAAAGTCTTCTGAAGATTGAAACCCCACCCTGACCTCCCAGGTAAGGGTCATCCAGCCTCTGCTTCAACAGCCAAAGTAGCGACAGAGAACTCACTTTTCACAGGGCCACTGGTTCTTCTTTAGATAGCTCTGATGGTTAGAAAATCCTTCCTTACTTCAAGTCCAAATCTTCTCTATTAGTTCCAACTTTGTCCTCTGCATACAATTAACATTCCCAGCTTTGTTAACAGCCCCACCCAGGAGCTAATTTCTAGGGACTTTTCTTTCCTTTCTATCTTTTCTTTAACATACAATGCAGGTGCAAGAGCAGGAGAAAACAGAAAAGGCTGTAAGGTAAAGGGTCAATCAAACCTCATATGCCAAACCCCAGACTCCCAATCTTTCTACCAGAGTCAACTATGTCACCACTTTCTGTACATCCTTTCAGAGGAATCCTATGCATTTACAAAAGTCTATGCATTTTTCAGACAAAAATACTACATCTGCTATTCTGCACCTTGCTTTTATAAACCTAATAACAAATTTTGGAGATTACTCCATATCAGTATATAAAGCCCCATTTTATTCTTTAAAAGGCTGCATCATCTTCCAGTGTGTGCAATAAATTATAACACATTTTATTGAACCAGTTCCCTGTTGATGGACATCTCTACCTTTTAGAAAGGTAGTTTCCAAACTTAAGCTATGACAAACAAGGTTGTCATCAATACCTTTTTGTGTGTGTGGATACCTCTTTATGCAAGTTGTGATAAATTTGGAACAATAAAATTGCTAAGTCAAAGAGTATATGCATTAATTAAAATTTTTTTT
>PVIY010014808.1:0-55350 GCA_004026745.1 Myrmecophaga tridactyla
CTAATATCCCTTTTTAACTACTTTCATGTCTACAATTCAGTGACATTAATTACATTCACAATATTGTGCCAACATAACCACCATCTAATACCAAAATTGTCACCATCCCTAACAGATCCTTTGTACCCTTTATCAGTGCTCCTCATTCTGCCAAACACCAGCCCCTGGTAAACTGTCTTAACTCTTTTTTTCTGTATTAACAGTGTCACTGTTAAATCATGGAAAACAGAAACTGCACATCAGATTTCATTCTTCTAGGACTTTTTAACAACACAGGAGCCCACCTCTTCCTCTTTGTGATGATGCTAACAGTTGTCTTCAGCTCCCTGCTAGGGAATGCCCTCATGGTCCTCCTGATCCACCAGGACCACCGCCTTCACACGCCGATGTACTTCCTACTGAGCCAACTCTCCCTCATGGACGTGATGCTGGTTTGTACCATTGTGCCCAAAATGGCTACTGACTACTTGACAGGAAATAAGTACATTTCACCTGCTGGATGTGGTTTACAGATCATCCTCTTCCTCACACTTGATGGTGGAGAGTCCTTCCTCTTGGCAGCCATGTCCTATGACCGTTATGTGGCTGTATGTCACCCTCTGCGATATCGCATCCTCATGAACTGGCAATTATGCCTGAGAATGATTTTGGGGTCTTGGTTTCTGGGAGCTGCTGATGGGCTCATGCAGGCTGCTGTTACCCTAACCTTCCCATTTTGCAAATCACATGAGATCGATCATTTCTTCTGTGAGCCTCCCATGCTGCTACGCTTGGCTTGTGGTGACACATCTGTCTTTGAGTATGCCATGTATATTTGCTGTGTTTTAATGCTTCTGGTTCCAATCTCCTTAATCCTTACTTCCTATATTCTCATCCTTGCTGCTATTCTCCACATGCAATCTACAGAAGCCAGGAAGAAGGCTTTTGCTACCTGCTCATCACATTTGGCTGTGGTGGGACTTTTTTATGGAGCTGCTATTTTTATTTACATGAGACCCAAATCCTACAGGTCAGCTAACAATGATAAGATTGTATCAGCTTTTTATACTATTGTCACCCCTGCACTGAACCCCCTCATCTACAGTCTGAGGAACAAAGAGGTGAAGGAAGCCTTACAGAAGTGTATGCATCAGTGTATTGCCTTGCCTCATGAGTAAGATTGATGTGGCTCAATTTCTTAGGCTGTTTAAAGTGATTGTGTGTGACTTCCCAAAGTGAATGCAAAATTTATACATATACATTTACACACTATTTAAATATAATTTTGGAAATATGTACATATCTCCATACTTTGATCTCATTTTTTTCTTACTTTCAAATTGTGGAGAATAACATCTATTAATCACACCCTCTTTGTGAAATGTTCAACAATTGCTTTTCATCTTTCTCTGCTTTCTTTTCTTTTTGTTTCTCTTCTTCTTCTCTCCTAGTTTTTATTTGATTTACTATTTCATTTAATTTTTCTTGCACAGCTGAAGTCCACTAAAGCAAGAATCATTACCAAGATTTTCTTCTTCATGTAATGCTAATAGTTTTTCCATGTCTGAGACATCATTATCCTCTAGATTTTCCTGGGAGAATATTTCATAAATGTGAGCTTCCACTGGGTGTATTTCACTATATGTACACTTGAGTGTAGTCTAAACAATTTCATCATTTTCCCCAGCCTCTGATGTTACAGTAATGGTGAAGCTGGGTGGATTTTCTGACAATGCTGTGAAGGAGTCGGGTTAGATAGACTCCAGGGCCTTGAGCTCATTACTCTGTTCCTCACTGTAAACTGTCATCATGACCCTCACCTCAGCCCATGGGCCACCCAGACCCTGAGGCCATGCACTGCAGCCAGGACTGCATCTCCCCTAGGAAAGCAGACAGTGGCCAGCAGGCACAGGCACAGTAGATGTTTCATACTGATCTTCCTGATATGGCATGCCCTGTGTTATTTCCATTAAACTTTTTATTTCATTTTTCTCATTCAAATGACCTAATTCTTTGGCTTTATGTGTATCTGGTTCTCAAACTCTTCACAACAAAGGACCTACTTTATTTTCACTTTTCTCTCATCATCAACTCCATGGTATAGATCTGTTATGCAATATTTATCATTTTCTTTTATTAAAAAGGTTTAGGAAAGTCCATCCTAGCTACTGAGAAAACTAGTGACATGCAGATGTTGATGTGACTTCAGCAATTTAGCAAACTTAATTTATGTTTTAATATAGTTATGCAGCTTTTTACAGGTGCATAGGCAATATGAATTCATTTTATTCAAAAGTTTACAGTATCTCTTGGAAACTCAATAGTAACTTCTCTTATTGCAAGAACGGGGTACTGCATCTTCTGTATTTCACACATCTTAAATTATTTAACTTTCAAAGTAACCTGGAATGTTAGAAGGTTTTGTTATTTCTGCTTTGCAGGTATACACAATAAAGGAACATGTTAAATATCACTTCACTGAAGGGCATTGGGGTGTGCTTGACACTAGGGGGTGTGGCTTCAGACTTTAGACACTGGTCACTGTGTTCACAAACTCACATCAAAGTTTTGAATATTTACATCTCAGAGAATCTGGTATAGAAGCTGACTCTGTCCATTAAAATCATAGATTTTCTCTGACATAATTTTAATTACTCATTGTCTAATCTCTAAGAATGTGTTCTCCTCTCTGCAGAGGGTTTCTACTTTTCTAATTCTTCTCATTTTGTCCCTCATAGAATTAATGATCCTCTCTACCCTTACTATAAAACTTGTATCAAAATGTTAAGAAGGAAGCATTTTCCTGAGTCCTAACAATAAATCCAGCTAGTTTTGATTCAATGAATGAAACAAAAGATAATCTTGGAAATATGTAAGAAAACAAAGCAAGCATGATAATTTTGTATAGTATGAAACAATGGGCTAAATAACAATGGGGAAATTGACTGTTTGGGGTTTATGTAAAATAAAGCAATGAAAGTGAAAGAGAAATACAAACACAGAAAGAATGGGCACTATAATATTATTTGAGAAAGCAAATGCTAAAATATACATAATGTTTATTTTAAGCCATATTTTTTCATTTAATTTGCACAGTATCCTGATAATATCTAATGTGACTTGAGCAATATCACAGCTAGTAAGTAGTGGAACTGGGATTTGAACTCAGGTCATCTGGTTTCAGCAACTGAAGTCTTAACTAACATGCATACATAACCATTTTGCTTGATTAGTATTCATCTTTGGTATAATTAAAGGTTTCAAAAAGATGAGCTGACATAAGATAAATCATTTTCAGAAGAAAAATATTTCAGAAAACATAAAATTTGTGGTTAAGATTTTGAGAAATAAATACATAATTTTTATATTTATATTTTTATAAAAATATCATTTTGTGAGAAAATAAAATAGTATTTTATTATTATTAATATAATGAGATAGAAGAATGACTTCACAAGCAGCCTGCTTTTTTTCATATATATCAGATTTTCTGCATAACATCAATGTTGAAACATTGCCCTTAATTTCAGTAAAAATATATGGAAATAAACACACAAGCAAAATACTTACAGAAAATTTATGGAGGCTATGCAAAACCAAAATAGTTATATCTAGAACATAGGATCATCAATTGAAATTTTGAGAGATTTCCATTTTTCTTCTCACCCTCTTGTTATATGAATATATTATCAGAATCCTACAATATTGTATACAAATATATTTAATTAAAAGATACAATAATATGTAAAATAATAACAAAAAGAGGCAATAGGGGCAATAATGTTACACATTGAAAATTATCCCAATGTTCTTTTTAGAATTGTTATTTTTGAAAGTGAATATTAGAAAGGACATACATGTTTCAATGTATGGTGCTCAAATATTGATTTATAAAAATACATACATTATCATACTATTAAATTGACAAATATTGAAACTATGGCAAAATGAGAGGAGAGTTTATAATCATTCTAAGTGAAAACCAGAATACACTATTTTATTATATGCTGATTTCAATTACAAAAATTGTATGTGTGCATGAAGAAAGTCTTGAAATATAAGAATCAAAATTGTATGTTCATATAATGAGATTTCTTTTAAACAATGTTCTTAGAAGAAATAGCTTGGGTAATTCAGTGTGAAGAGAGTCAAATGAATATAACACAACTTGTTATAGATATTAAAAACTGAAGCTAGTTCAAATTCAAATGCAGAGTAACACAATATTCTTTCTTTAAGTTAAGTAATAGGATAGGTTCAAAAATAAGGTAAAGAGTAGATTAGTTTCTTTCCAAGATGTCAACTTCAAAGGTACCCAGATTTTTGTAATATCATGACCACTGATGAAGCTGACCTTTTGAAACATAAGTAAAAATGCATCCAAATATTTATTTGCAAAACATAATCCACTGAAGACGAAAAAGGGATGGTTTATAATAGACACAGAAATGAATAAATTGAACTGAGGATATTTTCTTCAGGAGGATTCTGTAACATTATTAATGGTAAATTATATTGGAAAAGTGTCAATGAAATTTCAAAGCACATAGATATGCTGCATAATACCACAATGCTTTCATGTATCTAAAGGCATAGGTGCAGGTGTAAAAACTTTTTATGAATACATATTAATCTGACATGAAAGTAGGCAGATACTTGCACTCAATTTTTCATATAAAGGATGAGTTTCAAATCAATTAATTTATTTGACCAATAAAAGAACAAGCTCCACATTTTTAAATCTTGGTAGGAATCAAATTTATGAAGGATATTTTCTTTCTCCAAAAATACATATGATTTTGTTCAATCTAATGAGTTTCTGAATCAATTAATAAATCTGAAAGAGGCCTGGACAGCTGTGGATTTATAAAGGGAATTCTGTTAAACACCAAAGACAGAACCAACAGCCTGTCAAGCAGAACAAAGAAATTAGTTTAGCCCACTGATTTCCCCAAGATGTCACTTCTTTTCTTTTCTCTGCAGATTAAATCCTTGTCAACTGCATTCTACCTATAGCTTCTGATATGGTAATGGGTAAAAGTGTGGCTAAATTCAATCTGTTGGGCTTGACACAGGGTGCTGGAGAGCAGAGAGCAGTATTTGGGTTCTTCTTGATTAACTTAAGCCTCTTTAGGGAATCTTTCTCATTGTGGTGACTATTAAGGTAAGCCAGACAGTTTGGAATCCCAAGCCTTCTACCTGTTCTTCACTGATACTTGCTTTTCTACAACCACAGAGCCTCAATTGACTATGGATATCCTTGTTTAGAAAAAGATTATTTCTTGCAACAAGTGCATGGCTCACAGGTCTTAGCAACCCCTTTCTTTGGGTGCACTGAGATCTCTGTGCTCATTTACATGACCTTTGATTGTATTGTGACCATTTGTAAACACACACAATACTCCACCATTATGGGTCAGTGTGTCTGTGGTGTGTTGGTGATTCTGACTTGGGTGTGATCTTGTATCCATTCTTCAGCACAGCTTTTCTGCTTTTCCTGGCTTTGAGATTGCCCTTCTGTGGTTCCAATCCATTGATCATTATTTCTGTGGCTTGGAGACCTTGTTGAAACTTGCCTGTATGAACACTTATGTGATAAATTTGCTAGTTGTATTTAACTGTCAGGCTATATGCATGGTGTCTTTGATAGTATTGCTTATCTCATATGTAGTTATTTAATATTCTCTGTGAAAACACAGTGCAGAAGGAAAACAGAAATCTCTTTTCACCTGTATTTCCCATTTTATATTGGGGGCCCTGTATATTCATAGACAGGTGACCATCAACCACATTTCTAGTGGCCAAGTTGGTGGCTGCAGTTTATACAATTGGGCCACCCTTGCTAAACCCTCTGATCTTAATACTGAAAAATGCAGAAGTGAAAAATGCCATGAAAAATATATGATGCAACAGTTGAAAAGTTCAGATAGATAAATGATTTTTTTATAATCTAATTTATAGTTTCTTAACATCTTAGTTTATGTTATATGGACAGAAAAGATAAAATATCCTTATCAAGAAATAACTAACAATCTATGTGTGCCCCATAATCACTTTGAATAAACTGATGATTCATTTGAGTTCAATCAACATCTGGTCATTTTCACATGGTAATTTATCTTCTTATTCAAACTTTTATTCAGAAAGAAATGCATTACCTAACAAGAGAGTGATTTGTAAATATGTATGTAACCAGAAAATACTTTACTAGATTTTATTCTAGTTTGTTATTGAGTTTATCAAAATGAATTAGTCTATATGAGAGTGGACATTTACAGAGTCAGGTTTTGGTCTTGTCAACCTGAGGTGTTAAGACTATGGGCCTAGAAGAGAGTACTTCAGAAATTTGCATCTCAGCCTGCTTCACTTGAGATTCTATATGGGTAGACATTAACCATCAGTAAAATTTAGAAAGTTCAGTATTCAGAGCTATGTCAGTTTAAAACTGTGTGTGCCCCAGAAAAGCCCTGTTCTTTAGTCCTGATTGAGTATTTTTGGTGCTAACTTTTGATTAGGTGGTATCAATGGGGATATGTCTCCATGCATAGACTGTGGGTTGTTTAATGGAGTCCTTTAACAGGGGAAAATTTTGGAGATAGCTTCAGAGCTGACACCAACAGAGACCTTTGCAGATGCAGAAAAAAAATGTCTCTAGGGAAGTCTTTTGAAACAAGAATCCTGGAGAGAAAGGTAGTAGACTTCATTATTTGCCTTCCCAGCTGACAGAAAAACCTGAATGTTATCAGCCCTTTCTTGAGTCAAGGTACCTTTCTCTGGATGCCTTTGTTTGGACTTTTCTATGGCCTTAGAACTGTAAAATTGTAACTTAATAAATTTCATTTATAAAAGCCAAACCATTTGTGTTATATTGCATTCTAGTAGCATTTAACAAACTGAAACAGGCCCTATTTTAGGCTTTCACTAAGAAAGCCTTTAAATTGTGTGGAGGTGATGGAGGAGCCTTACATTTAAATGTCTTACCCAGTATCAGCTATTCAGCTGCCCTCCTGAGACTTTTGTATTGCTATTCCCAAAGAAGAGGAGAAACAAGTGAGAATATATGAGAGATAAAAGAAGCAAAAGGGTGACTAGACAACAATAAATGATGTAGAAAGAAAAATAACAAAGGTAAGTGCTGCTTCTATTGGAACCTCACCTGTCTGCCCCTTAATGTGACAAGTTGCACAACTTCATTCTTCAATTCCAGTTATCACAGCACTAAGAATTGTTGTCTTGCACACATCACTGAAACCCAGTTCATTTAACACAGCAGGAAACTGAGCCTCAGAATAGGAAAATAGACATTACAACCTACCATAACTTACCAAACCCAACCAAAACTATTCCTACCAATCATAACACTTATGGCATTATGTAAAATTCTACAAAAGTTTCATGCACTAGAGTAATTTTCCAGAAACCTACAACTTTCAGGTGGGTCCCTGGACCAGATAAGTCCTGAAATGTGGAGGTGCCAGCCTCTCCAGAATACCTACTAGTCCCATCCCCTTATCCCATATTATTAACAGCCCCTCCCCACATAAAAAATTTACCATGGATATAGCCCAGACACCCTAAAGAGTGGGAGAGAGATCAAAGGGAATTTTTCAGTTATTCAGAGAAGGTAGGTTTTAACAAATGAGTATGATTGCTGAATCATTATGTTGATATTTCTTTTAGTCTCCAATATCTTAGATCACCTAGAAGTAAAAACCTAAAATTGTGGAATTGTAACCCATATCAAACTCTGAAATTTTTTGTCCTACAACTAATTTTTGATGTACTTTGAAATGTATTGTTTTTTGTATGTATTTTTCACAAAAAAGAGAATAAAAACCAAAAAGAATTGTATTTTGCAGGATGCTGGCTTGAAGATTCATGTTAAGATCTTTTGGGGTAATTTAAATATGCAAAGTATGAAAGAAGTGTTTTTGTTAAGGAAAAAGAGAGTACTTTTTCTCCTAAAATGAAATCAGTGATTGTTGCAGAATGAGAAGCAGGAATGTGTAGGACAAAATGGTTGGATATAGAAAGTTGTAGATGTCTTGTCGGAAGAGAATTTTATTGGTTATGGTTAAGGTTGGCTAAGATTTTATAGGTCTATAAGATTTTTAATAGTTTTCTTGTTAAAATGAATCTTCATGCAAAACAAGAATTTGTTTTTCATGCTGTTAAAATGACAATGTTTTTTGGATTATTTGTTTGCTCTTAGTGAGAAGCAATAAAAGGCTTTTAACCATCTGAGTAATCTGCCTATATGCAAAGATTCTATGTCTCATCAAACCAATATATTTATTGGTAGGTTTGATGGAGGTTTTTGATGTCTGATTCAATCTCTTTATTTGTGAATGATTTACTGAATGCTTCTTTTTCTTCTTGAGACAATGCTGGTTTTCATGCTTTCTAGGATGTTGTCAATTTCATTTTATTAGTGTAGTTTGTTAGCATAGAGTTGCTCAAAGTATGTTTTCATTATCTCCTTTGTTTCCATGGGGTAGTAGTTATTTCCCCTCACCCATTTCTGAGTTTATTTATTTAAATCCCCCTTTTCTTGTCAGACTAGATAAAATTCTGTCAATTTTGTTGATTTTCTCATAGTACCAACTTCTGGTTTTGTTGGTTCTTTTGTTTTCAAATTCTCAATTTCATTTATCTCTGCTCTAATTTGTTATTTCTTTCCTTCTGTTTTCTTTGGGATTAGACTGCTGTGCTTTTTCTAGTTCCTCCAGGTGAATGGATATTTCCCTGACTTCTGCTCTTTTTTCTTTTTTAATAAAAGCTTATAGGGCAATATGTTTCCCTTTCACCATGCCTTTGCTGCATCTCATAAATTTTGATATATTATGTTTTCATTTTCATTTGCCTGAAGATATTTATTGATTTCTCTTGTAATTTCCTCTTTAATTTAAGTCTTCTTAAATTAATTGAAACTAGTTTAATGACCAAACCTGTGATATATCCTGGTGAATGATCCATGACCACTTTAGAAAAATGTGTTTCTTGTTCTTATGGGGTGAAGTTTTGAATAAGTATCTGTCACGTCAGTTCATTTATTACACTATTCAACATATACATTGATGATATAACTGTATTGATGTCTCCAACTATTATTGCACAACTTCTACTCCTTTTTGTGTTGTCAATGTGTGCTTCATGTTTTCTTGGGTGCTCTGGCTCCCAAATATTTATGCATAAATATTTATGATTTTCATATTTATGCATAAATATTTATGATTTTCATATCTTCTTGATGAATTGTCTATTTTATTAATAATATTGTCCTTCTATGTCTCTTCTAATTGTTTTATATTTTATTTAATTTGTCTGATATTAGTATAGCTACCCTTGCTCTTTACTGGTTTTTCTTTGCCTGAAATATTTTTACAAGCCTTTTACTTTCAACCTAATGTTGTACTTGCTTCTAAAGTGAGTCTCTTGAAGACAGCATATAGATGGGCACTGTTTTTAAACCCATTCTGCCACTCTATGTCTTTTGGTTGGGAAATTCAATCCATTAACATTTAATATTATTATTGTAAAGGCAGTTTCTCTTTTGCCATTTTCTCTTTTGGCTTTTATATGTAGTATCTTATTTTACATTTTTGATGGTCTTAATTTCTACAAGACTTTCTCTTCTGCTTTTCTCTATCTGCCTATAGTGTTCCCTTTAATATTTCTTCTAGAGCAAGATTCTTGTTCAAAAACTATCTGAGGTTCTGTTTGTCTGAAAATGTGTTAAACTCTAGCTCATTTTTAAAGGATAGTTTTGCCAAATATAGAATTCTTTTTTTTTTGACAGTTTTTCTCTTCAAGTAGCTTAAATATATCATACCAATGCATTCTTGCCTCCATGGTTCCAGCTGAGAAATCTGCACAGTCTTTTTGAGCTTCCCTTGAATGGGATGGATTGATTTTCTCTTGCTGCTTTCAGAATACTTTATGTCATTGACTTTTGACAATATAATTAGTAAGTGTCTTGGAGAAGTTCTATTCAAATCTATTCTCTTTGGAATAGACTAAGCTTCTTAGGTCTGTGATATTATGGCTTCCATAAGTGAAGGAAAATATTCAGTGATTATTTCCTTCATTATTCTTTCTACCCCTGTTTCCTTCTCTTTTCCTTCTGGGATACCAATATCATGAATAGTTATGCACTCCATGTTCTTATTCAGTTCCCTGAGACTGTTAGGTTTGCCCATTCTCTTCCTAATATGGAATTTTGTATGAGGATTTCAGATGTCTTGTCCTCTAGCTCCTTAATCCTTTCTTCTCATTCTGCAAGTCTATTGTTGTAGGTCTCAATTGTGTTTTTCATCCCTTCTATTGTGCCCTTCATTCTGATAAGTTTTGACATTTTCTCATCAAACTTTCACCCTATGTCTTCTTCATATTCTTCACCTCTTTGTCATATCTTTCCTCTACTCAATTTGATTTTTGATGTGACTTTACACATCTGCTCGAACATCCTTAATTATTTGTTTCAACTCCAATATGTTATTTGAATTGTTAGTTCCTTCTTCTGACTGCCATAACTCCATTTTTCCTAGTATGAGTTGTAATCTTTTCCTGGTGTCTATGCATCTGACATCTGATTTCATTGATTGGTTTATTGTGGAGGTCCTTTTCATTCTTTTATTGGCCATTACTATTTTCTATCTGTCTTTGTCATTCAGTTCAGTTTGCTCTAGACATTGAGCATAGCTTCTGTTTAATGGATCACAATTTTTCAGCTCTTCTTTTTCTGTTTCTTGCCCTACCTGTATAGAATCATTTTTTGAGCAGGGTCTCCCCAAATATAATCAACCTCAATCAGATTTTCCCTAACCAAAAAGGCCTAGGTCTCAAAAGTTGAGTATAATCAGTATTAAGTTTCCCTGAGAGTGAGATCCAGCAGGTTTTCAGAGATTTCTGTGATGCCTCTAGACTGTGATTTTCCTATCCTTCCCAGTCCAAGGTGCTGTTCAGCCTGCAGCTCCCCATCAGCTTAAAGTGTGACATGAATTTAATTCTAAGCAAACCCTATACCTGCCAGGGGCATGGTTAAGACAGAGGCCAACATGGAAGGCAGTCAGGGGAGTAGGTAAGATAGTGGCTTAGTGAGGTGTGGGGTTTAATTTGTCTTCCAGAATAGCAAGTAAATAACCAAGAACAGTACAGAACAACTGCTGGGGCCACATCAGTGACCAGACACACAATGTACACCAGTCTGGACAAGCTGGATCAGCCAAGACCCTGTACAGAACTGTAAGTCCCCAAAGTCTCAGACATCAGTATCCCTTCCCTATAGATACAGCAGGCTGGTTCCTCAAAGGAAAAGGAAACAGACTTTACTAACAGCAAAGGCTTAACTTAGTTGAGCCCCAACTGTGGAATTAACAATTTATGTCAACTGAAAATAGGCTTGAGCTCAGATACACCTGGAATAAGAGCTAAAAGTACTAGGAGTTTCTGTCCCAGCAGAAAGGGGCAGAGCTGATTAAAAAACAAAAGCAAAAACAAAAATAGAGGCTTTTTGAGTTGGACAACACAAAATACTTGAAAAGGGCTGGGCCATAGGAAAAGGGGGCACATACATCCTGGAGATACATACAGCAATGTACTAATATAAGACTTTTATTGATAAACCTGAGAAGATGTCCTTCTCTGAAAAGATTTTTTTTTGTTTTGTTTTGTTTCTACTACTTAACAACTCACTAGAAAGAACTAGAAGGCTTCTCAGTCTCTAGCAGTGCCCAGGAAAGGGCAGAATTAAGCTTGTCTGAGAAATAAAGTAATCAGTCAGATGAAAGGAGTTAATTCCATAAAGCCTTCAACTTTATCAGAAAAAAGGTGAAGCCCAGATCAATGGGAATCCCTGCCTTAATGTATTAAGACCCAGGAATCAGAAAATTGAAGCAATTAATGCCAATCTACAACTGTCTAAAC
This sequence comes from Myrmecophaga tridactyla, assembly GCA_004026745.1. Lineage (NCBI taxonomy): Eukaryota > Metazoa > Chordata > Mammalia > Pilosa > Myrmecophagidae > Myrmecophaga > Myrmecophaga tridactyla. The sequence goes on from PVIY010014808.1 coordinate 11,905, forward strand.
CATGCCCCTTGTTGGGAGAGTCTGCTGAAATTAAAGGTACTACACCACTTAACACAGGTGGGAAGCCATGGGAAGAGAATTACCACCTTCTGGGAAGGATAAGAAAAGCAGAGTTAGAGACTTCTTATGAAATCCTGTCAACCTGCTGGGTCTCACTGTCAGGGAAAAGTAATGCAAGGGATGCTTTTCTCCTGAAAGAAAGCCAGTCTAGTTTGAGAAAACCTGATTTGGGCCTATAAAATCTGAGGAGACTCTCCTCAAAAAAAGGCTAGATATGGATGGGGACAGAAAAAGTAAAATGAGAACAGAAATATTCTGATCAGTTAATAAGAATCTATGCTAGAGGTAGAGGTAGAGAATAGGTAGAGAATAAGTTGAACTGAAATCCAAAGAACAGGTAGAGAACAAAACCATGCACAAAAATAGTCCTAGGTGAAAGAGTGAAAGCAACATCCAGAATAAACTAATTTAGGAAATCAAATGCCCAGATGCCCATAAAAAATAATGAGTCATATTAGGAAAATTGAAGATTTGGCTCAAAGGAACAAACTAACAATTCAAAAGAGATCCAAGAGTTGTCATGAGGTGAAACAACCAATTCAGGATGTTTAAGCAGACATGGATTATCTCATCAAAAATCAAATCAATGACTTGAGGGAGGATGTAAAAAAGGCATTGGATGAACAAAAAGATGAAATTGAAAGTTTGAAAGAACAAATCACCAACTTATGGAAATGAAAAGCACAGTAGAAGAGATTTAAAAAAAATGGAAATCTGCAATGCTAGATTTGAAAAGGCAGAAGGAAGGATTAATGAACTAGAAGACTGGACATATGAAATCTGACACACAAAAAATATATAGGGTAAAGAATGGAAAAGTATAAGCAGGGTCCCTGGGAATTGAATGACAACATGACGTGGGTGAATATACGTGTTGTGTGTGTCCCAGAAGAAGAGTAGGAAAAAGACTGATGGGGGAAATAATCACTGAATATCTCCCATCTCTTATGAAAGATGTAAAATTACAGATCCAAGAAGTTCAGTGTACTCCAAACAGAATAGATTCAAATAGACATACTCCAGACACTTACTAGTCAGACTATCAGATGTCAAAGAGAGAGAATTTTGAAAAGAGCAAGAGAAAATCCATCCACTGCTTATAAGAGAATGCAAATAAGACTATGTGTGGATTTCTCAGCAGAAACCATGGAGGCAAGAAGCAATTGTATGATATATTTAAGATTCTAAAAGAGAAAAATTGCCAACCAGGAATTCTATACCAGCAAAATTGTCCTCCAAAAATGAAAGGGAAATTAAAACATATTCAGACAAGCAATCACCAAAAGAATTGTGACCAAGAGGCCATCTCTGCAAGAAATATTAAAGGGATCACTGCAGACAGATAGGAAAAGGCAGAAGAGAAGGATGTGGAGAAGAGTGTAGAAATGAAGTCTATCAGTAAAGGCAAAAAGAGAAAAGAAATTAGATATGATACATAAAATACAAAAGGCAAAATGATAGTAGAAAATGCTGTCTTTACAGTAATAACACTAAATGTTAATGAATTAAGCTCCCCAATCAAAAGACATAGACTGGCAGAATGGATAAAAAAGACAGGACCCATCTATATGCTGTCCACAAGAGAATCATTTTAGTTCGAAGGACAAAAATAGATTGAAAATGAAATGTTGGGAAAAGATATTTCATACAAGCAACAATAGGAAAAGAACAGGAGTAACTGCACTAATATCTGGAATATTAGACTTCAATTGTAAACAATTAAAAGAAACAAAGAGGAACGTTATGTATTGATAAAAGAAATAATTTGACTAGAAGACATGCCAATCATAAATGCTTATGTACTGAGTCAGTGTGTTTCAGAATGTATGAGGAAAACACTGAAGGGAGAAATAGACAATTCTACCATAATAGTCAGAGGCTTCAGTTCCCCACTGTCATCAATGGATAGAACATCTAGACAGAGGATCAATAAAGAAACAGAGAATTTGAATAATACAATAAACAAACTAGACTTAACAGACATTTAAAGAACATTACACTCCACAAGAGCAGAATAAACATTATTCTCAAGTGCTTAGGAATCATTCTGAAGGATAGATCATATGCTGGGTTACAAAGAAAGTCTCAATAAACTTAAAAAGTTTGAAATCTTAGAAAACACTTTCTCAGATCATAAAGGAATGAAGTTGGAAATCAATAACAGGCAGAGGGCAAGAAAATTCACAAATAGATGGAGGCTCAACAACACATTCTTAAACAACCAGTGGGTCAAGGAAGAAATTACAAGAGAAATCAGTAAATATCTTGAGGTGAATGAAAATGAAAACACAACATATCAAAATTTATGGAATGCAGCAAAGGCAGTGCTAAGAGGGAAATTTATTATCTTAAATTCCTATATCAAAAAGAAGAAATTAAAAATTGAGAAATTAACTGTTCATTTGGATGTACAAGAGAAAGAACGGCAAACTAACTCCAAAGCAACCAGAAGGAAAGAAATAATGAAGAATAGAGCAGAAATAAATGAAACTGAAGACATAAAACAATAAGGAAATAGACAAAATGGAAGTTGGTTCTTTGAAAAAATCAATAAAACTGATGGACCCTTAGCTACATTGACAAAAATGAAAAAAGATATAAATAAATAAAATCAGAAATGGAAGAGGAGACATAGCCACTGACCCCACAGAAATAAAGAAAATAATGAAAGGATACTATGAGCAACTAAATGCTCACAAACTGGACAAGTAAATGAAATGGACAACCTCTGAGAAAGGCATGAACAACCAGCATTGACTCCAGAAGAAATAGATGACCTCAACAAACAAATCACAAAGAAAGACATTGAATCTCACAAAGAAACTCCCCAAAAAGAAAAGCTCAGGAACAGATGGCTCCACATGTGAATTCTACCAAGCATTCAAGAAAGTATTAGAACCAATACTGCTCAAACTCTTCAAAAAATTTGAAGAGGAGGGAAGGCTACATAACTCATTCTATGAAACAAATATCACCCTCATACCAAAGCCAGAAAAAGTAACTAGAAGAAAAGAAATTGACAAACTTATCTCTCTAATGAATATGGATGCAAAAATATTCACCAAAATTTTTGCAAATAAAATACAACAGTACACTAAAATAATCATATGCCATGTACAAGTGGGATTTATTCCAGGTATTCAAAGAAAGTTCAACATAAGGAAATCAATTAATGTAATACATCATACCAACTAATCAAAGCAGAAAGACTACAAGATCATCTCAGTCAATGCAGGAAAGACATTTGACAAAATTCAACATTGCTTCTTCATGAAAACACTTCAATGGATAGGAATAGAGGGAACTTCCTCAACATGATAAAGGGAATATATGAAAAACCCACAGCTAACATCATTTTCAATAGGGAAAGACTGAAAGCTTTCCCCCTAAGATCAAGAAAAAGACAAGAATGTTTAGTGTTACCATTGTTATTCAACACTATGTAGTAAGTTCTAGCCAGAGCAATTAGACAAGAAAAAGAAATAAAAGTATACAAATTGGAAATGAAGAAATAAAATTATCCCTGTTCACAGACGATATGATATGATATGTTAAAAATCCTTTAAAAATCTACAGCAAAGCAACTAGAGCTAATAAATTTTTATAGCAAAGTGGCAGGGTACAAGATCAACACCCAAAAATCAGTAGTATTTTTATATGCTAGTAATGAGCAATCTGAGGAGGAAATAAACAAAAAAATTCCATTTAAATTGCAACCAAAGGAATAAAATATTTAGGAATAAATTAACTAAGGATTCAAAAAATCTTTACACATAAAGCTACAAGAAACTGCTAAAAGAAACTATGGAAGATGTAATAAATGGAAGGTCATGCCATGTTCATGGATTGGAAGACTAAATATACATAAGATTTCAATTCTACCCAAATTGATGTATAGATTAGCTCCAATAGAAATTTAAATCCCAAAACCTCGCTTTGAAGAAATAGGAAAACCAATAACCAAATTTATTTGGAAGGGCAGGGTGCCCCAAATAGCTAAAAATATCTTGTGAAATAAAATGAAGTGGGAGACCTCACACTGCCAGATTTAAAACATATGTTGAAGCTACAGTTATCAAAACAGCATAGTACTGGCATAAAGATAGATATACTAAAAACAGAATCAAATAGAGTATTCAGATCTAGACCTTCTCATCTATGGACAATTGATCTTCAGTAAGGCAGTCAAGCCATCTCACCTGGGACAGAACAGCCTCTTCAATAAATGGTGCTTGAAGAACTGAAAATCTATATGCAAAAGATTGAAAGAGGATCCATATCTCACATCTTATACAAAAATTAACACAAAATGGATCAAAGATCAAAACATTTGAGCTAAGACTTTACTCCCAAAACATGAGTATTGAAAAAAAGAAATAGATAAATGGCAACTCCTAAAAATCAAACACTTTTGTGTATAAAAGAACATTGTCAAGAAAGTGAAAAGGTAGCCTACACAATGGGAGACAGTATTTGGAAACCACATATCAGATAAGGGTTTAGTACCCAGAATATATAGAGAGATTCTTCCACACCAAAAAGACAAACAACCTAATTAAAAATGGGCAGACATGAGCAGACACTTCTCAAAAGAGGAAATACACATGGCTAAAAGGCACATGAAAATATGCTCAATTTCATGGCTATTAGGTAAATGCAAATCAAAACCACAATGAGATATCATCTGATACCTACTAGAATGGGGCATGAATGGACATTTGCAAACTGGTGTTCCTGGAGGCAGTGTTTGTGAGCCACAATGAATGGAGGTTGCTTAAGGGTATAATGACTGAAGAATGGAAGGCGTATCTATGGTTTATACATACAATGGACTACTGTGAAGCCATAAGAAGGAAAGAGGTTGTGAAAAATAAAACAGAAAATGACAAGTGCTGGTGAGGTTGTGGAGAAAGAGGCACACTTATCCACTTTTGGCAAGAATGTAAAATGATACAACTGCTGTGGAAAGCAGTTTGGTGGTTCCTCAGGAAGCTAAGTATAATAATGGCCCTATGATCCAACAATCCCATTGCTAAGTATCTATTCAGAGGACAAGAGGGCAAGGACACAAGTGTACATTTGCATACCAATGTTTATAGCAGCATTATTTACAATTGCCAACAGATGGAAACAGACTAAATGTCCATCAATGGATAAGTGGCTAAACTAGTTGTGGTAAATAAATATGATAGAATAGTATGCAGTTGTAGGACAGAATAAAGTCATGAAACATGTAACAATGTGGATTGACCTTGAGGACATTATGCTGAGTGCAATTAGCCAGAAATAAAAGGATAAATACTGTATGTTCTCATTGATATGAACCAACATTAATGAGTGAACTGGAGAATTTAAGTAAAGAACACAGTTTATCAGGGGTTAGAAATAGGGTAGAGAGTTGGTAACTGGTGCTGAAGGAATACATTTGGAGCAACATGACTATAAAAGTTCTGAAATGGATAGCACAATATTACTTGATTGTAGCACAATAATATAGGTACACTGAATAAAGCTGAATGTGAGTATGATAGAGGGAGAAGGGCTTGGGGCACATATGAAACCAGAAAGAAAGATAGTGGATAAAGACTGAGATGTATCATTTCAGGAATGCCTAGGATGTACAATGATGGTAATTAAATGTACAAATTTTTTTTAAAAGTTTCTGCATGAGGAAGAACAATGAAATGACAGTGTTGCAGGGCATTGAAAGCAGGTGGAACATGGGAAAAGTAAAATCAATGTAAACTAGGGTCTATAGTCAACAGTAACATTGTAATATGCTTCCACTGAATATAATAAAGGCAGTATGGCAAAACTAAATGTCAGCAGGCAGGGGATTGGGAAAGGGTTACAGATTATTTATGGAAGAAAAATCAATGTCTTCACATAGAGTATGGTGGTGAAGACATGTCCACTTAGGCTAGATTGTTTGTGTGAATAAAATAATGTAAAAATGAACAGAGAGAAATAAGTACAAGAGAAAATGTTGAGAAACAGATGTACATAATCACTACTGGTAGGGAAATGACAGGTGCAGTCCCCTTGAAGGGCAGCATGTTGTTCCTCTGGAGGCTTGGTGTGGATTTGCCATATGATTCTGAAATTGTCTTGCTCAGTATATACCTGGAGGAACTGAATGTGGGGACATTAATGGACATTTGCACACTGGTGATCTTTGAGGCAGTGTTTGTGATCCACAATGATTGGAGGTTGCCTAAATGTATGACTGAAGAATGGAAGGCAGATCTATAGTTTATACATACAATGAACTACTGTGCAGCCACAAGAAGGAATGAAGTTGTGAGACTAGACTAATGAAACTTAAGAGCTGTGTATTGAATGAAATTTGAGGAACAAAAAGGCAAATATTTTCTTGCCTCAATTGTATGGACTAACTATAATATAAAATTTCAAAGAACTAAATTTGAGAGCATAGGTTATCAGGTTGAGGTTTATTCTAAAGGATCCTAGATTGTAAGCTCTTACAGAAGTCACATGTATTCAGGAGATATAACTGTTAATTCTAAATTCTGAGGTACTGAGCTGTTTGTATATAACATGGTCTTTCCCAGAAACTTCAGGTATTCATGTGACACCTGAGACACTCTGAAGCTATGAAAGTCATGAATACCACATACAGGAACTGTTTAAAGTTGAAAAAGTGATCAGATTTTGAGTAGAGATAAGAATGAAGCTGATCTGGATAGGGCTAAGATATATCAGAAGACTGGGTAAAGGATGACATTGTCCATATTTTAAGGCTTCAACTTCTGTGTGAGACTAAAGGGAGAGATGTTTGTTTGGTGCAAAATTTATATTTTGGTAGTCCATTTCCTAATTTCACTTGAATGGTCAATTTAGTTGAACATCATTAGCACATGGATTCTTGAATAAGACGTGAGATTTTGTTGGTTTGTTCAGATTAGTATGATGCCCCAATAAGTCCCAGATAGTGAAAAAATAAGTATTTGCAATGGGGAGGAAGGGGGATATATTCAACTTCCCCATTTGGGGAATTTCTGATATTGTCGCAAACATTGGAGAAAATCAAATCAATAGGCCCAGCCCCTTATCTTGAGTACTTCCTTATGAAACTATTCCTGCTATGATAGGTTAAGTCTACTTAAAATTATCCCTAAGAGGGTGGGCCATGGTGGCTCAGAAGGCTCAGCAGTTCTCACCTGTCATGCCAGAGACTTGGATTAAATTCCCAGGGCTTGCCCATGCAATAAAAAAAGATTCCTGAGAGTCACCCCCAGAGAACCTCTGTTGCTGCTCAAATGTGGCCTCTCCCTCTAAGCCAACATGGCAACTGAAATCATTGCCCTCCCTTGCCACATGGGACCTGAATCCCAGGGGTGTAAATCTTCCTGACAATGTGGAATAAAATGCTTGAAGTGAGCTGGGGCCTGGCCTCAAGGGATTGAGAAAACCTTGACCAAAAGGGGGAAGAGAGAAATTAAAAATACTGTCAGTGGCTGAGAAATTTTGCTGTGCAAAACAGGGACAAGGCTGCAAGCCTCTGAGAACATTACATGGAAACAGAACAAACCAAGGCTGAGGCTCAAAGTTTCAGGAAGTAGGTTTTATTCATCCATGGCAATAGGGCTAAGTCAAGTAGCCTCTGAAAGTCTGAGCCCTGAACAAAAGGTTAATACTAGTTTTTATAGACATGATGACACATTAATGACAAGATAAATGATTGACTCATTTAAATAAGGAAGAGTGCAAAGCTAGGTTTACAGAAGCAGATGAGTGTTTAAGGGGTAGGGAGCATCATAGGGACTTTTCTCATCCTGCCTATTGACCATCCTTGGGCCCTGGGAGTTTTTTCAACAGGGAATGGTCTGAATAAGCAGGGGCCTGACTGCTGCAACAGGAAGTGGCTTTAACAAACAGGGTCTGCCTGCAACAATTTCAAACAGAATTAAGAGGTTATGCTAGGGGATATTCTTATGCATTACATAGATATCCCTTTTTAGTTTATGGTGTATTGAGTGGCTAGAGGGAAATACCAGAAACTATAGAGCTTTGTTCCAGTAGGCTTTTTATTAAAGATGATTGTATAATGATACAGTTTTACAATGTTACTGTGTGATTGTGAAAACCTTGCCTGTGATACTCTTTCTATCTAGGATATGGACAGATGAGTGAAAAATGTGGATAAAAATAAATAAAATAGATAAATAAGCAATAGGGTGACAAGGGTTAAAATAAATTGGATATATGGAAATACTAGTGGTTAATGAGAGGTAGGGGTAAATGGTAGGTATGTATGAGTTATTTTTCCTTTTTTATTTCTTTTTCTGGGGTGATGTAAATATTCAAAAAATGATCATGGTGATGAATACACAACCATGTTATGATATTGTGAGCCATTGATTGTACACCATGTATGGAATGCTTGTATGTTAAGAGTGTTTGTATGATAAGTTCTATAAATAAAAATATTTTTAAATGAGAAAAGTCTAAATAAATAAAAGAAATCCCTCTTCAGAGCCAGTTCCCAGCACCCATGCTTGCCTGTCAAGAGCTGGATTTGGTAGCAGGCTCTATTTACCCCTTTTCCTTGGGACATAGCCCTTTTCTAGTACTCTGAACTCAGCAAAATGAAAGTCTCAATTTTATTTCTTCAGTAGTCTTGGCTCTTTTCTGCAGGGAAAGATCTCAAGATTCCTTTCCTGTTGGTTCTCAGTTTTTCTGTGCTTGGAGCTTGTATTCGGCAGTTCCATATTTCTTAATTAAAACCACAATTGGGTCTTGGCTGAGCTCCCTTCCCTTGCTTCCAGCAGAGAGTACTTAAAGACATCACTTTTAGGGAATTATCTCCTTCCCCTGACTAGTTAGTTACATTGTCTCTCAGACATACATCAAGTCTGACCTTGCCTATGGCAGCACTGAAGCCTCAGAAAGTCCATTGTTCTATCTAGTGGGCTATAGGGAATTTTTTTTTAATGGAGAGAGCTGTGCCCTACTTCCTTGGGTTTTCCAATCAAGAGCTGGAGTTGGTTCCTAGCTCTATGCACTTTTCATTGATTTTGAGCCCATCCAACACAAAAGTCCTACCTTTTCTTTTCCATCAGCCCCACCCCCTGTCTGCCAGTGCAAAATCTCTGGATTCCTTTTGTGCTTGCTCCAATTTATCTGTTCTCAGATCTTGTATTTAGCAGTCTAAGCTTATTAATTAATCCCACAGTTGGATCTTGGTTGAACTGCCTTTTCCTCTAGAAGAGAGGGATACTTTTCCCATGGGGAACCAACACTGAGATGAGCCTGCATGCCAATGGGGAGTGGCATCTGCCTCCATGGCTTGGGAGACTTACAGTTCTGAGTAAGATATCATCCTTTCCACATATTCCAGACTCACGTACAATGTGTGTCCAGTAACTGAAGTCCCCCCAAATAGTTATTCCAGACAGTTCTTAGCTATTTACTACCTCCCCAGGAGGACTAACTAAATTCCATACATAACTTTTCTTTCATCTTGCCCCAAAATACTATGAATGTTCTTAATAGTATCTAGAATGGTGAGAAATTTCCAGAGGAATTTCAATTTATATTACTGAACAGCTTCAGAGGAATCACTATCTGTGGCAGCTGTGGTAGTTTAGAACTGTACATTCCCCAAAATAACATGTTTTAAATTTAGCCCATTCCTGTAAGTATTACCATTGAATGAGGGTAATTCTTCTAAGGTGTAGAATACATTGTTCTTGATGGGTCTTTACCCTATTACAGGAGTACACTTAGAGAATGAAATTAAGATTAAGAGAGAGCAAACCAAAAGAAAGAAGAAGCTGAAATTGAACCTTAAAGAGAAGGAAGAGAACAGGAGGTTCCACCACATGCCTTGTCATGTGACAGAAGGATCACTGCAGCCAGCCCCAGAATGCCACAGTCTTTGTGGAGAAAGCATCATTTTGATCATGCCTTGATTTGGACATTTTCTCTGCCTCAAACCATAAGTGAATAAATTCCCATTGTTTACCCTTACTCATTACATGGTATTTGCTTAAGTAGTATAGAAAATTAAAACAACAGCTATAGCTTTATGAAAGGTATTACTTAAATAGACTTGAATGTTAAGTTTACTTCCTGATCCATTAGCTATAATGGATGTTTTGTTAGAAGATTTGAAAACAGTATTCATCTTATTGCACAACTCTATCAGAGCTCTTGGGTGACCAGAATCACTCACTGTCACTGAGCTGTAATATTTTGAATGGAACCATTTTTACTGAAGAGTAGTTCTCAACAATGGGCTTAGAATAAATGATAATTGATGCTGTAAACAGATGTTCTGTCATCCAGGCTTTGCTGTTCCATTTATAGTACACAGGAAGAGATTTAGAATAATTAGTAATCTCCTTAAGGGTTTCAGAATAGTAAATGAACATGGGCTTCAACTTAAGGTAACAAGTTGACTCTCAGCAAGAGAGTCAACCTGTCTTTAAAACCAGGCATTGGAATTTCCTCTCCCATTATGAAAGTGCTGGATGATATCTTCTTCCAGCAGAAGGCTTTTTTTAATACATTTAAATCTGTTGTTTCATGTAGTCACCTTCATTACCTCAGCTAAATCTTCTGGATAATTTGGTGCAGCTTCTAGATCAGCCCTCACTGATTCCCCTTGCACTTTTATGGTATGGAGCAGCTTATTTCCTTAAACTTCATGAACCAACCTCCATTAGTTTCAAAATTTTCTTCTGCAGCCTCATCACTTCTCTCAAACTTTATACAATTGAAAAGAGTTAGGGCTTTTCTCTGGATTAGGCTTTGACTTAACGGAATGTTATGACTGTTTTTACCTCCTATCCACTAAAATTTTCTCATATCAGTCAGAAGCCTGTTTCTTTTACTTTTATCACTTATGTGCTCACTGGTGTTGCACTTTTAATTTCTTTCCAGAACTTTTCATTTGCATTCACAACTTGGCTAATTCTGGCACAAGAGGATTGAGTTAAATCTATCTTTACTTGAGATATGCCTTCCTCATTAAGTTTATTCATTTATAGAGTTTGATTTAAGGTGAGAAATGATGAATCTTCCTTTCACTTGATACTTAGAGTTCATTATAAGGTTATTAATTAACCTAATTTCAATATTGTTGTGTCTCAGGGAATAAGATCAACTGAGAAGTTGAAGAAAGACAAGGAATGGCCAATTGATGGAGTGGTCAGAGCACAAAATGCATTGATTAAATTCACTGTCTTATATCACCTTTTTAGTTAAGGTATAATGGAGAGGCTGGAGGGAACTGCCTGAAAATGTTAAGCTGTGTTCCAGTAGCCATGTTTCTTGAAGATGATTGTATAATGATTAGCTTTCACAATGTGATTGTGCAATTGTGAAAACCTTGTGTCTGATGTTCCTTTTATCTACCTTATTGAAAGATGAGTAAAGCATATGGATTAAAAATAAATAAATAATAGGGGGGAAATTTCACTGTCTTATAAGGGCTCCATTCATGGCAACCCAAAGTAACTGCAAAGGTAACATCAAAGATCTCAGATCACTGATCACCTTAGCAGGTATAAAATAATGAAATGTTTTGGAGTATTGCAAGAATCAGCAAAATATGACACAGACATAAAGTGAGCATATTGCTGGAAAAAAGATTCCAATACACTTGCTCAATGCAGGTTACAAAAAAAACTCCACTTTTTTAAAAAAATGCAGAGCACAATAAAGTGAACTGAAATAAAATGAGGTGTGTCTGTATAGCCTCTTAAACTTGCCTTTCCACAATGGCATATTGTTGGAACCATTCAGTACTGAGCCCTTTCATACTGGCTTCTTTCTTTTGGCATTATACATTTAAGATTCATTCATATACTTGCATGGGTAGCCAGCCTTATTCTTTTGTCACAAAAGGGTATCAAATGTATTTTTGTGTCAGTGTTCAGTTATCCTTTCACCTATTGAATGACATAATGATTTCTTCAAGACTTTGAATATTATAAGTAAAACTTCTGTAAACACTTGGGGGCTTTTTTTGTGGAAAAGTTTATAAACCAGTTGGGGAACTATCTAGGAATGAGGGTAATAGATTGTATGGTGAGATGATATTGCTTTGAAAGAAATGTCAAATTTTCTACTAACGTAGTAGCTCCATAATATAATCCTACCAGCATTGAAAGAAAGTTTCTGTTGTTCTGCATCCTTAGCAGCAATTAGTGTTCTCTCTTTTCTTGGAATTTAGCCATTTGAATAGGTGTGTAGTGGCATGTCATTGTTGATGCAGTTTGCTTTTCCACAATGAAAAATGATATTGGGCATTTTTTTATTGTATATCTATTCTCTTCCTGTATATTTTCTTTGCTGAGGTGTTCCTGTTCAAATTTTAGACATTTAAAAAATTATTATGGTAATATGTAATCATAAAAACATTTTAACAATTTTAAATGTACAATTCAGTTATATCAACAACTAGTGGTTTGTTGAGCTACCATTACTACTTTTTAACTAAGTTGATTTCTTTTTGTAGACTTTTATGACTATAATTTTGCATATTTGGATACAAGGCTTACTCAGATATGTATTTTGCAAATATTTTATCCAAGCAAATGGTTTGTGTTTTCCTTTTATTAATATCTTTCACAGATAATAACATTTTAATGCTAATAATGTCCACACTATCAATTTCTTTCAGATACGTGTTTTGCAAATATTTATCCAAGCACATGGTTTCTATTTTCCTTTTTTAATATCTTTCACAGGTAATAACATTTTAATGCTAATAAAGTCCACATTATCAATTTCTTTCATGAATAATATTTACTTTTATATGAGCGTTAGCACTAAACCTATCACATATATTCTCCTATATTTTATTCAAGGATATTTATAGTTTTGCAATTTACACTTAAGACTATAAAACTATTTTGAATATAGTGTTTTTGTAACCAGTTAAATTTGTGTCTTTGTTCATCTTTTTCTTTGTGGTTGTCCTACAGTTCCATCACCATTTCTTGAACACTGTCCTTCCATTAACTTGCTTTTGGTAGACCAGTTGACTATATTTTCACAGGTTGATTTTTGGGTTCTACTTTCCATTCCATTTATTGTGTGTCTCTACTCTCACCAATATCCTGGTGTCTTGATGACTGTAGCATCACAACTTCTTTGAGTCAGGGAGTGTGAGTTATTCAACTTTTTTCTTCTTCAGTGTTATGTAGGCTCTTCTAGGTATTGAAATAGAATTTTCTTATCTACAAAATTGCTACCTGAGATTTATATTGGGTTTGAATTCAATTTAAAGACCAAGTTGGCAAGAAATGAAATTGTACAATTTAAAGACATCCCATCATGAACAAGGAATATCTCATCATTTATCATTCTGTTCCTTTCAAAAGAAATGAATATTTTCTTATGTATATATCTGCATCTACATATTTTGTATTTGTGTTGCTATTTTAAATATCATTTACCTTTAGATGAAATTATAATTTTTCACTGTTGGCATATAGGAAAGCAACTGACTTTTGTATATTGAGCTTGTATATATTTTTCATTATCATCAACCTTTCAATTTAACACATGACATAGTTGGGTCCATTTCTGTTTGAATTTCCAAAAATTGTGGCATATATAATATGAAACCTGAATTTCAGTGACTCAGAGGAGGACTGGTTGAAGAATTATGACCACCACTATTTAGTCATCTCAAACATAACTGCACTGTGCCTGATTGTTTGAAATGGACAATCTGAAATGGTCTTTTGTCACCAACTGGCCCCTTACATACAGAATAAAAAGCCCAGATGTTCACCTGCACTGAAGCTGGCTTTTCCTTATTGGTGAGTATAAGTGCTTCTTTCCTCAGGTTCCAATCTTAAGGGGGCATGCCTGAGGCTTTGGACAACTCAGTGGGGTAAGGAAGTGTGAGTTATTCAGCTTTTCCTTCCTGAGAAAAGTGAGCAAAAAGCTTCCTGTTTGTGAACCTGATGCTGAGGAGGGAGCTTTGACCCTTTAGAATTTTTGAAAATAGCAGAGAAACTTTCATTTTTTGAAAGTTTTACATGTATTTAGTTTTTAACTTTCTCATATAATATTTGACCAAATTATCCATTTATTTTTGGTTCAAATGGCTAGAAATCATATCATGCTATAATATTCATTACATATTCAGAATTGTTTCTGGCAGAAATACCAATGTAAACTTGAGGGAAATGAGACACCTGTACAATTGCAAAATTAATGTCCAAAATATTGTGAGCTTCTTGGAACATGAAATGGAGATATCATGAGTATCTGAGAGATTTTCCACCAAGAGGCTAATGTGAAAATATGCACTCCAATAAATATACATTTAATAATTTTAAGTGGTTCATTTTCTTATAACACTAAAAGAGCTGAAAATATTGAAATATTGAAAGGTATACATATTGAATTTCAGAATAATTTGTTTAAATAGATTTATAAAAGACAGATTGTATTATGATTTTTACTTTCCTTGTTTTAATGTTAGCAAATTCAAACATGTTTTAACATTTTACTAATTAGCTAAACTCACTTTCATTTTAAGGAATTGCTATGGCTGACAAATTCCTATGATCATGTAACAATCTTCAATATTTAAAAATTAACTACTGTTTACTTGAAACATCTTTTTCAAGACCCAACTTTTAATGGTATTGCTAAAAAAATTCCCACCAACTACAAATTTGGATAAGATGGTACTAACCAAAATTTGTGAACTGGTTTTAGGATGGTGATTTAAAAAAAAAAACTAATAATATTGTATGTGCTTAGAACCATCTAATTTCAAATTTTGATGGGATTTTAAGAAATTGAAAAAGAAGTAAAATTATCACAATTAATAGATGTCATGATCTTATATATTGATAATCCCAATGAATCCACAGATATAAAAACATCAGAGGGAATAATTAATCAAAGTTAAAAGATAAAAGACCAATAAACAAAATTCAATTTTATTTCTATAAACTATTGTTCTATGAACAATCCAAAAAATAAACTATTAAATCAACTGCAGTTAAAATAGCAAGAAAGTAATTACATACTTAGGAGTAAATTTAGACAAGGAGTTGCAATATATATATATTGAAAGTTACAAAATTTTGCTGAAATTAGTTCATGAAGATTGATATAATTAGAAAAACATTTTGTACTCATGGATTTGAAGACTTCATAAGGTTAAGAGGCAATTTAATGAATCCCCATCTAATTCTCAATGGCCCTTTTAAAAAGAAAATTGCAAAAATGTTCCTAGAATTTATATGGAATTGCAAGGGACACCAATAAACCCAATAAAATCTTTAAAAAAAAGAAGAAAGATGGTGAACCCATATTTTCCTAGTTCAAAACATTTTACAAAGCAGTACTAATCAAATCAAGATGGCATTGACACCATGATAGACATAGACTATAAAAGAGACTCCAGAATTAAATCCATACATATATGTTCAACTGATTTTTACAAGGTGACATCTTCATTCAGTGGGGAAAACAATCTCTTTAGTAAATGGTGCTGATACCAATGGATATTCTCAGGCAAAATAATGTAATTTTGCCCTTAACTCATACTATATTCATAACAATTCAAAAGAGACCAAAGACTTCAATGTAAGAACTAAACATATAAAATTCTTAGAAAAAAACTGGGGCTAAATATTCATGACTTTGGATTTGGAAATAGATTATAAAGTATGACACAAACACAAAAAGAAAACTTTTAAAAATAAAACTGGACTTTATAAAAGTTTATACATGTTTTACACCCAAGGACATCATCAAGAAAGTATAAAGACCATATATCAAATGGGAGTATATGTTTTTTTAAGGGTCTGGTATTCAGAATATAAAAAGAACACTTTCATTCCAACAGCAAAAAGATAAACATCTTCATTTAAAAAAAATAGCCAATGGGCCAGAATAGACATTACTCCAAAAAAAGATATAAAATGAACAGCAAGCACTTGTGAAGGTGCTCAATTTCATTAGCCTTTAGAGACATTAAAGTGAAAATCACAATAACATATTGTTACCATATAAAAAGTAAAACAACCTAAAACTTGCATCAGAAATAGTAAACTATAGTATAATCTAAGGATTATAGTTGTGCAACAATAATAATAATTTTCATGTTATAACAAAGGTACCACACTAAAGCATGTTGATGATAATAGGGAAAACTGCATTTGAGAGGGGTTTATGGGAATTCTATGCTTTCTGAATGATTTTTCTATTAACCTAAAAAATTTTCTAACAAAAAATGGAAAAAAATTGGGAAGTGTGGGTTTTAGCAAGTGGCAGCTTAATTTTCAACCTCTCCTTGACTCTGCTGTTGGTCAACAACTCAAGGGTGCACACTATGGGCAAACCCCAGCTCCAGTACAAGATGGGCAGAGGCATAAAGTTCATGATCATGATGTCAGGTTCCTTGGCTTTGGCCATCAGTATCTTGGGCCTGACTCAAGCTCTGGCTCCTATGAAATCTACTTCAAGGGACTCTCCTATCCAATGCTTGCCTTCTTCATTTGCCTGGAAAATGTGCATGAACTTCCCATACTTCTATCCTGCAGGCTCAGTGATCCTTAATATCCCTTGCAGGTAAACTTTTACAGCTGTGATTAAATTGCCTGCATGATGGTGGACTGATGTCTGGCCTGACCACTAAGAGGAGCTGCCAGCAACAAGCACTGCAGTCTCAGGGCCTTACACTCTGAACCTTCCCAGATTCTTTGCAGAGATAAGATGGAAGAATTACACAATGTCACAAGCAAAAGATTTAAATCAGGACCCAGAGAAATATTTAAGCCATGTAAACTTAAAATAAAATCAAGAGAAACATAAGGATATGACTGAAGGCACAGGGTACAAAATTTTAAAGTAAGGTTGATAAACTTTTTAGAAAAAATGTTATATGTACAACAAACTCATGGCCCAAATCAAGAGGAAATGAGTAAACTTCAATATTTTGGGTCATAAGAAATACAATGAGTGAGGGAGAAGATGCAAAGATTAAGGATATGATGTGGAAGCATATATTTTTCTATCCCACAAGAGTAATCATCAACAATCAGATTTCAAATTAACAAAACAATTAAAACAGCAGCAGAAAGGCACTCTCCAAATAGTAAGCAACTTATAAAAATTTCTAACAATCATGGGAATAAGAAAATGAACTCTATTTTATTGTCCCTTTGGACATTTGTTTCAAGTAATAGGTCAAGACCTTGGAACCAAAATGAAGGAAATGCAATTGTGCTGGTTTGAAAGGATGTATGTACCCTAGAAAAGCCATGTTTTAATCAAAATCCCATATCATAAGGGTAGCATAATCCCTATTCAATACTGCATATTTGAATCTGTAATAAGATCATCTCCCTGGAGATGTGATTTAATCAAGAGTGGTGGTTAAGATGGATTAGGTGGTGACATGTCTCCACCCACTTGGGTGGGTCTTGAGAAGTTTCTGGAGTCCTATAAAAGAGGAAACATTTTGGAAAATGAGAGAGATTTAGAGAGAGCAGAGCAGAACAACATAGCCATGAGGAACAGAATCCACCAGCCAGTGATCTTTGGATTTGAAGAAGGAACATGCCTCCTGGGGAGCTTCATGAAACAGAAAGCCAGGAGAAAAAGCTAGCAGATGATGGTGTGTTCACCATGTGCCCTTCCAGATGAGAGAGAAGCTCTGACTGTGCTTGCCATTTGCCCTTCCACTTTAGAGAGAAACCCTGAACTTCATCAGCTTTCTTGAACCAAAGTATCTTTCCCTGGATGCTTTAGATTGGACATTTCTATAGACTTGTTTTAAATGGGACAATTTCTTGGCCTTAGAACTATAAACTAGCAACTTATTAAATTCCCCTTTTTAAAAGCCATTCCATTTCTGGTGTATTGTATTCTGGCAGCTAGCAAACTAGAACAGCAATCATTGCACAAAACTTGGCTGTTCAATGAATCACATTTAAATAATTATAATAATCTGGCTTCCCAGAAGAACTGAAAAACCTGCTTGTGTTTTTTACCTGGAGGCATGGCTCATGAACCAATCTTCAACCCAGACTGAACCACAATTTGAAAAAATAGAGTGGATGAAGCAGGTCTTGCTGGTGGTGGTCTCATAATGGACTCTGAGGGCCAAGCTGGAATCACCAACTCTGGACAGCCTTGAGTATAGAATTGGGTGAAGAGCATGCCCCACATCTGGCAACATCACACTAAGTATGCTAACTACAGCTGAGAAGAAGAAATATCTTGAGTAGTTCTCTCAAGGTCCTTTTTTCAGGATCCCAGACAACACAGCTTCCTATTGCTTAAGGTAGCATAGTATTTTCAGGAGTATTAAGAGCACAGCCTTGTTTATGCTCTTTGAGGGGATACAAATACCCTTAAATTTCTGCATTCCATTCTTCTGTCTCTTAGTCAATAGTAGTTTGTTTTGATGCAAACATAAACTTGAAGCTCTTTGAATAAAGAAATGGATTTCCTTGCTTTTTTGCCCAATGACACAACAGGACAATAAAAAAAGTAGACTGCAGGTTAATACGTTATTGTTTTTAAATTCTGTACAAAACATACTTCTTTGTTGTTTGTACCTGGGCATATATTCTTCCACCCCAAATTTATGCCATGATGCCCTCTTCACTTGTTCCACCCACATTGTTAAAGACTGATTTTAAATCTCTCTGTACATAAAGATGGCAGTATAGTATAGGGTAGTCATTAAGGTTGTTTGTGTAAGTGCACTGCATGATTTACAGAGCTAAGCTAAATCACATTAAGTCCTACAAAGTAATAAAAATAAAAATAATAGCTAACATTTATTGAAGTCTCACCATGAGCAAGTCATAGTTATATGACACATAATCTTCACAACAGTCCTAGTGATGAGGATTATTATCCCCATTTTATACATGAGAAAACTAAGGTACAGGGAGATTAATTTGCCCAAGTTCATTCAGCTGGTAAATTATACTGACTTCATTTCAGGTGGATATATAATCATGGGCTTCTAGGAAATCTCCTTAGAGTTATCTCCTTAAAATTGCTTTCATAATAAAACAGATATGAGGAATACCACGTCAACCCTGGAACTAAGGACAAAAGTCAATAATTTAATGGGAAGTGAGGTCACATTTACTAGCCAGACAAGTAAACAAGGTTAAGAAAACTGGCAATAGGTGGCACATTCAGAGCCCAAGCAGGAGTCACGCATTGGAAACTCTTGAAGGAACTGAGGATCTTGGCTTGATTCAAATGTTTAGATGGCTTTGGCCCACATCAGAAAGAACATTCCTTTCTTCCTTTCACTTTTGTGATACAGCAACATGAGGACTCCACCAGAAACTTATGGAAGTCCAGAGTTGTGCTTCTGATATAGATTTCTGTATTGATCAGACAATTTAACAAAATTTAAAAGGGCCCCCTCCTTAGAAGGGAAGTTTCTGTAAAGCAGTTAGAAGTTTAAACTATACAAAGCTAAATTCCTACCTCCTGCTCACACTTCTTTCCCCATGAGATGTTTGATCTTTAAGCAAGTAATCTACTCATGACCCTGCCTTCCCTTTTCTATAGAGAAAAATATATATGTAAGACCCCTTATCAATCTCTGTCAAAATACAATGCATCCCTACTTGAAATATGTAGCCAACACAAAGGCAGCATCTCTCTTTTTTTGGGAGGAAATACATTAATAAATAAAAATATTTTCCTGAGACCAACAATTTCTTCTATAGTTCAACAGAAGGAGCCCTGTGCCTGCAGAAATCATTGCTGAATGAAATAAATCTATGTCACAAAAGAATATTTATGAAAAAACTTTCTCCATGTTCTCTGTAATGGTCAGAAAAATACGGCCACACTGTTAGAGAACAAAAAATAATATAAAAGAAAATAAATGGCTTTGTGGAGTTATAAAACATAGCAGAATTTAAAATCAATATAAAGGCAGGAAGGAATAAATTTGATGTTACAAAAATTAGTATAACTGAGCTATAGACCAAACATAAAACAATTTTCTTAGCTCCATTCTCACAATTTTCTTTGAAGAGTAATATTAAAGTAAAGTATGTACCTTAGTCTGTTAAAGCTGCCAGAATGTAATATACCAGAAACAGAGCAGCTTTTAAAAAGGGAAATTATTAACTTGCAAGTTTATAGTTTTAAGGCTATAAAATACCCAAACTAAAGAATTCAGAGAAAAATACCTTGGTTCAAGAAAGGTCAATGAATCTGGAACATATCTGTCAGCTGAGAAAGCATGTAGCTGGTATCTACTGGGCCTCTGGATTCTCATTTTAAAGGACTTTTCCTTTCACATCTCCAAAGGTTTCTAGCTGTGTGGCCTCTGTCAACACTTTTAAAATGGTTCCCTCTTAAAGGACTCCAATAAGTATCCCCACCTTGAGTGGGTGGAGACACATCTCCATGGAGAGATGTTGGTGGGACACATCCCTACTGAAGCAATAAAAAAAATCCTACCACCAATATTGAATGAGGATCAAATAACAAGGTCTTTCTAACATAAACAATCAATTCAAGATGACACAGTATGTAACAGAAATGGAGAAGATAATAGCATGAATATCATTAGCATAAATTTTAATTAGGCCTCACTATTTTCCTAGAACCTTATAAGTGTTATAATCATTTCAATTTCACATTAAAATGTGTCAGTTTGAATGTGGTGGACCCCAGAAAAACCATATCCTTTAAACTTCACTCAATATTGTTAGCTGGAAGCTTTTTGATAGTTCTCATGGAAATGTGACCACCAGATTGTAGAAATTAACTTTTGATTAGAGGGAGATGTGACTCCAATCATTCCGGGGGGCCTTGACTGAAATTCTTTAAAAGAGGAAACTTTTTGGAGAGAGTCCCTTTTGAGAGCAATGAAAGAGCCATAGAGCCCATGAGCCAGCAATTTATGGAGATGAAGAAGGAGAACACCCCGGGAGAGCTTCAAGAAGCAAAAGGCCTGGAGATGAAGCTAGAAGACATCACCATGCTCACCATGTGCCTTTTCAGATCAGAGAGAAACCCTGAAC
Organism: Myrmecophaga tridactyla; assembly: GCA_004026745.1. Taxonomy (NCBI): domain Eukaryota; kingdom Metazoa; phylum Chordata; class Mammalia; order Pilosa; family Myrmecophagidae; genus Myrmecophaga; species Myrmecophaga tridactyla. The sequence continues at coordinate 32,985 of PVIY010014808.1, forward strand.
TTCACCAGCCTTTCTATAGTGAAGGTAATCACTTGATAGTTCCTTAATTTGGACATTTTTATAGACTTGCTTCTATTGAGACATTTTCTTGGTCTTAGAACTGTGAACTAAGAACTTATTCAATTCCCCCTTTCAAAAACCATTCCATTTCTGGTATATTGCATTCTGGCAGCTAGGAAACCAGAACATCTTATTAGTGCAAGTACTCTGTTATTTATAATTTATGGATGAATAAACTGAAGCTTAGATATGTTAACTTGTTTTCTGAAGTTGCATGATCAGGAACTGCAGGGAAATTTGAAATTAGCTTTTGGACTTTAGAGCCAACACTACATTAAATCATTAGAAGGAGACATTTCTTTTTGTCAGAATCATAGATTTAATTCACTGGTTTATTGATACTAAAATTCATGAAAACACAAAAAAAGGAAAATATGAGCTGATCACAATTCTAAAAACAAAATTTTTGTTTGATTTTTTAATTTTTATTAACTCCTATATAGTAAACTAGCAAATTAAATTTTAGCACCAAAAATATAATACTAGTGATTATAGTTCACGTATGTATATATAGGTCAAAACCTTAAGTATATGCAATTGATTTCATGTCATTATGACTCAGTAAAGTTATTTTTTAGAAGTAAAGAAAAACAATTAGCAATAAAATGTTGCTTCATTTTGTTATCATTTTTATAATCAATTGAGAGCATAGGTACAGGACAACAAATAAAGCAAGAAAAGAAATCAAGTGTTTGTCATTATTCATGGAAATAAATTCTTGCTTTTTGAATATGCTATTTTTCACAATAATAATTAAATAAATATATATGCATCTAATCATGGTGCCCCAAAGTACATGAGCAAACACTTGCAAACTAGTGGGAGACATCAACACACCACTCTCATCATTAGATAGGATGTCTAAAGGAAGAATTAATAATGAAACAGAGAACCTAGCTAATATGATAAATAAACCAAATCTAACATACATATGTAGAGCATTGCACTCCAAAACAGGAGGATATCACTTCTTCTCATCATTTATTTTCCAAGACCAAATGATGGAGAATAAAAGATGTTTATGAGATATAAAAATGACTGAAATTATGAAAAAATCCCCCTGTAAATAAGAGAGTGAAGATGGATATCAATTATAACCAGAGAGCTTGAAATATCATAAATATATGGAAGTTATGCAATATACTCTAAAACAGTCACTGAGTCAAAGAAGACAATGAAGGTGAAATCTTCAATAAAAATATCTCAGGATAAAGGAAAGGAAGAATATGACATAACAAAAGTTATGAAATGCAACAAAGGCAGGGCAGAGAAGGAAATTTATAGCCCTAAATGCCTATATTGAAACAGAAGGAAGAGGTACAACCAAAGACCTAACTGAACAACTAGATAAACTACAGATAAAGAGCAAACCAATCCTAAAGCTAGCAGCAGGAAATGAATAACAAAGATTAGAACAGAAATAAATGAAATGGAGGACAAAAACAATATAGAGAATCAATAGAACCAAAAGTAATTTCTTTGAGGAGATGAATAAAATCAACATATCCTCAGATTGACTAAGGACAAAAAAAGAGATGATGTAAATAAAATAAAAAAGGAGACAGGAGACATTACCACAGGCAACTGTATGCCAAAAAACTAGACAACGTAGATGAAATGGACAATTTCCTAGAAATAAACTACACTGACTCAAGAAAACATAGAAGACCTAAACAACCAATGACAAGTAAAAAGGTTGAGTCAGTCATAAAAAAATTTTCAACAAATAAACACCAGGATTGATGGCTTTACAGATGAATTTCATCAAGTGTTTCAAGAATGAGTACCAATCTTGATCAAACTCTTTTAAAAAATGAAGAATTCTATGAAGTCAACAACGCACTAATAACAAAGACATCAAAAGAAACATTACTGGAAAAGAAAACTCCAGACCAGTTTCCCTAATGAATATACATGCAAAAATACTTAACAAAATACAAATAAAATCCAACACACACTAAAAGAATGACACACCTTGACCAAGGAGGTTTTATCCAATGTGTGCAAGGGTTTTTCAACACAATAAAATTTATTTAATACACTAAATCAACAGATCAGAAGGGGAAAACTACATAATCATATCATATGCTGAAAAGGCATTTGACAAAATTCAGCATCCTTCTAGATGAGAAATGCACCAAAAAATAGGACCTTCAGTATATTTCCTCAATATGATAAAAGCACACATAAGAAAATCTCACAGCTAACATCATATTCAACAGTAAGAGCCTGAAAGCTTTCCTTCTAAGATCAGGAAAAAATACAAGGCTGCCCACTGTTACCAAAGCTATTCAACATTGTGCTAGAAATTCTAGCTAGAGCAATTAAGAAAGAAATGAAATAAACTCATCAAAATTGGAAAAGAAGAAATTAAACTTTTGCTATATGCAGAAAATATGATCATATATATAGAAAGTCTCCTTGTAAACAACAACAAAGCTAAAATAGCTAATACATGAGCTCCACAAATTGGCCATATACAAGATCAATGTGCAAAAAATCAGTGGTTTTTCTATACAATAGTAGTGAGCTATCAGATGTAATCAATAAAAAGTATTCAACTTGCAATAGCAATAAAACAATCAAATATCTAGGAAGAAATTTAACCAAGGATGGAAAGACCTGTATACCTAAAATTGCAAAACATGTTAAATTCTTTTTTAATGACATAAATAAATATTATGGAATTCCATGTTCAGGATTGGAAAACTAAATGTTACTACAATGACAATTCTGCCCAAGCTGATCTACATATTCAATGCGATATAATCAAAATTGCAACACCCTACTTTGAAGAAATGGAAAGGGCAATTATCAAATGTATTTGGAAGGGAAATAGACTTCAAATAACCAAAAAAATGTTGCAAAAGAAGAAAGAAGTAGAAGGACTCACAATTCCAGACATTAAATCATATTATAAAACTACCATGTTCAAAACAGTATGGTACTGGAATTTAGATAGACATATTGAGCAATGGAATTGAATTAAGCATTCAGAAATAGAACACCACATCTAAGTTCAATTGATTTTTTATAAGGCCCCCCAGTCTAATCAACTGTGACAAAACAGTCACTTGAATAAATGTTGTAAGAACTGGATATCCATATCCAAAGGACTGAAAGAGGAACTTCTACCTTACACCCTATAAAAAATTGATTCAAACTTGACAAAACACCTAAATATAAGAACCAGTACCATAAAGCTCCTGGAAGTAAATGTAGGGAAACATCTTCAAGATCTAGCTATAGGTGATAGTTTCATAAATCTTACACAAAAAGCACAGGCAATGAACTAAAAAAAGAGATAAGTTGCACCACCTCAAAATTGAGTACTTCTGTGCTTTAAGGACTTTACCAAAGGTGTAAAAGGATGGTAACTCATGAGAGAAAAATTTGGAAAACACATATCTGATAAGAGTTTGATAAAGAAACCCTACAACTCAACAATAAAATCACCCACATCCTAATTTTAAAAATGGGCACAGAGATTTCTGGGAAGATAGTGAATTGTGAATAGGTAGAACTCATGTCTCTAACAAAAGCACCAAGAGAACAGGAAGTAACTATTCAAAGCAGCAGCTAGCATATAAGGTTGAGCTGTACAAAAAAAAAAAAAAGAACCAAAACAGAGAAACTACAATGGGGAAATTGTACATGGTCTCAGCCTCAGTACCTGGTGCTACCTCTGCGCCCTGAGCCCAGCACCTGTGGGATGGCTTGGTTCTTACCTGCTTGCAAGGAAGTCTCTGTCCTACTCAAATTGTGGGCCAAATAAATTAACCCTCTTTTTCCTGCAGTCTAGAACTATTTTTTGCAGGAGCATGGAAGCTCACAGCTCCATTAGTCCTATAAGCTGAGAGATTGCAGTGAGAGACTAATCCCCATTGTGGTTCCTGTTACCCATTCCCCACTCTTGAGATGGGCAGAGAAGTGCATTCCTCACAAACTGTTGGCACATGACATTAACCTTCTCAGTCCTGGAGCCTGGGGACTGTCTGCACAGAAGCTTTGAGCTGCACACCTCAATTGGTTCCACAAACTGAGAGAATGTGGCAAGGGTCTTGTCAGGTAGATCCCTGACACCCACCCCCCACCCATGAGGGTGGTAGATCTGGGCACATCTCATTAGAAACAGTCACCTAGGATGAACACAGTATTCTTACCTTCGGAAATCTGCGGCACATGACACAACTTTTTTCCAACCGTTGCATGGAGGAGGTGAACTTCTGGGTTTCACAGTTTTGAAACTTTCTACACATATGCCCAGAATGCTTGGACACCTACTATTTCTAAAAAGAAACTGCAGCAAGGGACTGAAATTCATCCCTGGATGTGTATCCTTCTTTGGCCAAAAGCCCCAAGCACACCTGAGTCTTGCCCAGAAGGCATAGCAGTCTTCCCCTTGGGAAAGGAGGAGGGTACAGAACAGATTTGATCCAACAGTTGGCAGGTGAAATAGGACAGTGGGAGACCACAGCCATGGTCTTTTCCACAAATGTGCCTACCACACTATGGGGCCTTTATCCCCAATCACTGTAGAAACAGAGGGTTCAGAAGAATTAAAAAATAACTTACCATGGTGAATATGCGACTATGTGATGATATTGTGAATTACTGATTATATATGTAAAACAGAATGATCAAGAGTTAGAACGTTTGTGTTTGTTTGGTGTTTTTTGGTATTTAAAAAAATAATTAAAAAATACTTACCTTTGAGGACAGTGGAGAACAGGTCACCAATTTTTTCTGTATGTTGGGAAGGCAAGAAAAATACAGTCTGAGAAGCTGTTTTCATAATAATTTTTCTGGGTGCCCATTGGGACAGGTCTGCTCTCCCTTTCTAGGATGGTTGCCTTGGTTATATATGAAATACTCATGCCCCAAGTGCTAAAGGAAACCTCCAATAGAAATGTAATCAACAACAAAATCTTACACAAGAGGAAAACCAATTTTCATAAGACAATAGTTTGTCTGACGCCTAGAACTCAGCAAAAATTACAAAGCACATTAAGAAACAAGAAGACCTGGCCCATAAAATGATCAAATTATAAAATCTGAGGAAATGTAGAATTTGGTAAAACTAATCAAAGATGGTCAAATCATCTCCTAAATAATTTTGAGATGGTTAAATAAATAAAGGATATTAAATAGACACTTGAACATAAATAATTTGAAAGATTATATAGAAAAGTAACAGATCTTACATAGTTGAAAGATACTGTAGACACAATTAAAAATATACTAGAGACACAAATAGCAGATTTGAAAAGGCAGAAGAAAGGATCAGTGAACTAGAGAATAGAGGAATGGAACTCAAACATGCAAAAAATTAATAGACAAAAAAGGAGAAAATTTAATCTGGCTTCAGGGAAGTGATTGACAACACAAAGCACCCAAATATATACATATAGTATATATATATTATATGTGTACCAGAAAGAAAAGAGAAGTGTAAAGTTCCAGGAAGAATATTTGAGGATGTATGGCTGAAAATTTCCTAACCTTTATAAAGGAAATAAGCATGCATATCCAAGAAACCCAATCTACTCCAAATAGAATAAATCTGAGAAGACTCACTCCAAGGCCCAAGCTAATCAGACCAGCAAATGCTGAAGAGGAGAGAATCCTGAAAGCAGCAAAAATAATTCACCACATCCAAAGGAAGCCACATGACTCAATGTTGACTTTTCATCAGACACCATGGAGGCAAGAAGGTAGTGGTTTGCTATATTTAAGACACAGACAGATAAAAATTGCCAGCCAACATTTCTTTCTACAGTAATGCTGTCCTTCAAAAGTGAGGCAAAGTTTTAAATTTTCACCAATAAACAAAAAACAGAGAGAGTTTGTTAATATGGTAACTGCCCTGCAGGAAATACTGAAAGGCATTCTAGGTGAAAGAAAAAAAGAGAAAGAAGCTTGGATGAGAGTATAGAAGTAATAACTATCATTAAGTGTAACTGAAAGGATAAAAACAGAGGGAAATAATAGATCTGACAAATAAAAGCCAAAGTAAAAGTGTTGAAGTATGGATGACTTTTTACAGTAATTACATTGAGTGCTAATAATTAAACTCCTCAAACAAAAGGTGAAGATTGGCAACATGGATAACAAAAGTATGATCTAACTAGATGCTGTTTACAAGAGACTGATTTTAAACACAAGGGTACAAATAAGTTGAAAGTGCAAGGATTGAAAAAATATTCCATGTGAGTAGTAACCAAAACACAAAACAAAACAAAATCTAGGGTAGCTATACTAATATCAGACAAAACAGACTTTAAATACAGAAATGTTATAAGAGACAAAGAAGGACATTACTAATTACTACAAAGTGCTATTCAGCAAGAAGAAATAATCATATTTATGCACTGGTTTCTCTTGCTAAAGCTGCCAGAATGCAACACATGAGAGATGGGTCAACTTTTAATAAGGGATTTGTTTAGTCATAAATTTAAAATTGTTCATAGGAAAGGCAACTGGCTTTCCTCTAGATTTCTATGTCACATGGGAAGGCACATGGTAGATGTCTGCTGGATTCCCTTCCAGATTCTGAGTGCAAATGGCTTTCCCCAGGGTGATTTCTTTCTTCATCTCCAAACATCTAAGTCTGAACTCCAAGTGCTGAGATGAGGTATGTTGAACCACTGAGCTTTCTTCTGATTTCTCTCTTTCAAGGTTCCAACTAATTAATTAAATGTCATTCATTGCAGAAGGCATGCCCCTCAGTTGACAACATATATAATCAGCCATAGATGAATTTCACATGCTGATAGTTGAAGTCCACAGCAATGGAATAATGGGGCATGACACCACCTACTCAAATTGTCTGAAAGTGCACATGGTACACACTGGCAAAACTGAAGGGACTACCATAATCCACTAGCCTTCATTCTTGAAGATAATTGTAAAATTATAGAATTTTTATGGTGTGACTGCATGATAGTAAAAACCTTGTGACAAACACACTCTTTTACCCAGTGTATGGACAGAGGAATAAGAAAATGAAGACAAAAATAATGTGGGATACAGGATGTTTTGAGTGACCTTTTTTACTTTGATTTTTATTCTCATTTTTTGCTCTTTTGGAGTAATGAAAATATTCAAAAATCAATTATGATGATAAATGTACATCTATATGATGGTAATGTGAACCACTGATTGTAAACTTTGGATGATTATATGGTTTGTGAATATATAATATATCTCAATATAATTCATTAAAAAAGAAAGTAGTAAGTGGAGCTACTCCCATCACACATGGTAGGCAGCAGAATTAGCCACCAGATAAAGAAAACATGTCAAGAGGACAGCTTGTTCTCACTATTTGTTCTATAGAGGACAATGTTCACCAGCTTCATGAGCTTGAAAATATAATGTGGGAGATGGACAGGTGCAAGAAACAAACAACAGTAAGTTGGACCAGGAAAACAAATCCAGGCTACTGAGCATGTGCAGTAGGACAGGCAGAAGGACCATATGTAGAAGAGAATGGAGGGGTGCACATACTGCCATGGGGTTTACAGGGGGTCTACCTGCAGAGGGTATCCACACTTCCATGGCCATCAAAAGCCTTGCCTTGAATTTATCCAAGATCCTTCAGCTCTCAACTGCTATGAGGAACCATCTGAGGGACAAGAGGAGTTGATCATAGACCTTAAATGCCAGATGGCTGCTTGTCCCCACCATGGCAGCTAGAAAGACTGCACTGTTGCTTTTCTTCTGTGCAATGTTCCACTCTCCTTTCTTTCTCCATCTTTTCTTATGTTTCTTGTAGGATGAAGTTGGTTCTACAGAAATAAACTAAATATGAATGAAATACAAAAGCTGAAGGAACTAACAGACTTCTCTAAAATAATGGTAGGAGGCTTGAACACAACACTTTCTTTAAGAGACAGAACTCCTGATCAGAGGATCAATAAGGACACAGAAAGCTAAATGATAATGATAACTGGACTAGATATACAGAATATTGCACTGCAGAACAGCAGGGTATGCATTCTTCTTAAGTCTTCATGGAACATTCTCCAGGACAGACCACATACTGGGGCAAAATACAGATCTTAGTAAATTTTAAGAGATTGACATTATACATGATCCCTGATCATAATGGAAAGAAGCTGGCAATCAATAACAACTGGACACACAAATTATAAAAATGTACAGAGGTAAAAAATGTGTTCTTAAGCAATGGGTCAAAGAAGAGACTATGAGAAATCAGTAAATATCTTAAGGCAGTTGAAAATGAGAACACAACATAACAATGTGTTATGTGATGAGGTGAAGGCAGTGCCAAGAGGGATATTTATAGCTTTAAATGTCTATATTAAAAACAAAGAAGAACTAAAATCAAAACCTAATTTATAAAACAGGAGAAGCAAAAGAAAGAGCAGAACTTTAATCCCACAACAAGCAGAAGGAAAGAAGAAACAAAGATTAGAACAGAAATAAATAAAATGGAAAACAATAAAACCAAAAGTTTGTTCTTTGACATGAGGAATAAAATAGACAAACAGCTAGAATGACAAAGAAAGAAGGAGAGAAGATGCAAATAAAATCAGAAAGGAGGGGAAATATTACCATGAACCTGAAGAAACTAAAAGATCATAAGAGGATATTATGAACAACTGTATGCAAAAATCTAGACAAGTTAGATTAAATGGACAATTCCCTAGACACACATGAACAAACTACAGACTTGGGAGGAAATAGAAGATCTCCACAAAACAATCACAAATAAGGACATTTAATCAGTCATAAAAATTTTTCTGACAGAGAAAAGCCCAGGACCAGATGGCTTCAAAGACAAATTTTGAAAAGCAATTCAAGGAAAAATATTACCAGTCCTGCTCAAACTCTCCCAAAGAACTGAGGAAGAGGGAACACATAGAACTCATACCATGAAGCCAGCCTCACACTAATATCAATGCCTGCTAAAGATAGTACAAGATAAGAAAACTACAGACTGGTCTCCCTAATGAATATAGACACAAAAATATTTAAGAAAATACATGCAAATCAAATCCATCAGCACAGTAAAAGAATTATACATGATGACCAAGTGGGGTTAATTCACAGTATGCAAGGGTGGTTCAACACAAGGAAATCAACTGATATAATGCACCACATCAACAAATCAAAAGGGGGGAAACCATGTCATCTCAATTGAAGCAGAAAAGATATTTGACAAAATCCATCATCCTTTCATGTTAATAGTACTCTGAAAGGGAGGAATTGAAGAAAATGTCCCCAATGTAATAAATGGCACATAATTAAACCACATCTAACATTGTACACAATGGTTAGAGATTGAAATCTTTTGTCCTTAGTTTGTGAACAAGGGAAGGATGCTCACTGTCACACTGTTATTCAACATTTTCCTAGAAGTTCTAGCTAGAACAATAGGCAAGATGAAGAAATAATAGGCATTCAAGTTGGACAGGGAGAAATAAAACTTTCATATTTGTGGAAGATATGAGCTTATATTTAAACAATTCAGAAAAAAATTTATGACAAAGAAATTTGAGCTAATAAATGAGTTCAGTGAAGGGGCAGGATACAAGCTCAATAAGCAAAAATCACTAGTAATAAGCTGTTAAAGGGAGTAATCATGGAAAAATCAATTTACAGTAGCAAGTAAAATAATAAAATACCTAGGAGTAAATTTAACCAAATATGTAAAGAATTGTACATAGATAACTACAGAAGATTGCTAAAGGAAACCTAAATAAAGGTTAAATTAAAAACTGAGTAAAAGGTATGAATAGATATTTTCCCAAAGAGGTTATAGAAATCGCTAAAAAGCTATGAAAAGATGCTCAGATTCATTAATTATTAGGGAAATGCAAATTAAAACCACTGTAACACATCATTTGTCATAGACTAGATTGACCACTTTTGCACAACCACAAATGTTGAAGAGGATGTGGAGAAATAGGAACACTTATTCTCTGCTATTGAGAATGCAAAATGATGCATCCACTGTGGAATTCAGCCTGGCTTTTCCTCAGAAAACTAAGTACAGAGTTGCCTTAAGAACCAGCAATCTTGCTGCTCAGTATATGCTCAGAAGATCTGAAAGCAGAGCTGCAAAAAGATGCTTGCACACTGCTGTTCATACCAGCATTATTCACAATGGCCAAGACATGCAAACAAGACCCAAAGTGTCCATCAACTTGTGAATGGATAAAGAAAATGCAGTACATACATATGATGGAATGTTACTCATCAGTTAGAAGGAATGGAGTCTTGAACCATGTGACAACATGGATGAACCTTAAGAATATTATGTTGAATGAAATATGTCAGACACAAAAGGACAAAACTTAGATGATCTCACCAATATACATGAATTATACACACACACACACACACACACACACACACACACACACACATACTCATAGATGTAAAGTGTAGAATATAAGTTCCAGGAGATAGAATGAAGCTAAAGAAGTGGGAATTGTTGCTCAATACTTGCAAAATGTTTAACTAGGTTGAAACTAAATATTTCAAAATGGATAGAGATGTTGGTAGCATATTATTTTTAATATAACTAACAGTGCTGAATTGTGTGTGAATGTGGTTGAAAAGTAAAGTTTACAGTTAGGTATGTCACCAGAAAGAAAGCCAGATATTAGAACATGGGAAAATATGAAAAAGTGACTTTTGGTCTGGTCAATGGCTGTGATTAACATTACAAACATAAAAAATTTCCTTCATGGAGTGGAACAAATGTATGACACCATTACTAGGAGATAATTAAAGAGTGGTATATGGGGGCAATATATCTATAGGAAACTATGGATTATTGTGAATAATGATGCCTTAATCTTGTCATTAACACTAACAAATGTACTACATTAGTAATAGGGGTCAATAATAGTGAGGATAAGGGTTATAGGATATTTTGGGTTTTCTTTTTAACTTTTTTTTCCTTTTTTTTGTAGTAATGAAAATGTTCTAAAATTGATGGTGGTATTGAATACCCAAGTTTGTCATGGCCATTTTCTTTACACTCTGTGAGCCATTTGTTTTATACTCTGGATATATTGTATGGTTATTTGCTCTTGGGATGTGTCATTGCTAATTTAGTAAACCAAAAGGAGATTAGAATAGATTATTGAAGATTTCAAAGCTCACCCTTCGCTTCAAAGGAAGACCCAAATGCTGGAGACTTTTGTCAATGTTGCTTAGTTTTACCTTTTTTTTGTTTGCTCCCTATAAACACTTTTTCATTCATCTTCTATTTAAGTGCTAAAACATCATTTATTCATTCCACAAATATTCACTTGATAACCCCTTGTGTCAAGTATCACAAGAGAGGAAAATTATACACATAGGGGATTGCAAAATTGGTAGGTATTGCATGGCCAAACTGTTCAAGAAACAAGAGATTGCTCTTAAGCATCTTTAAAGTGATTTTCCCTTCTGAAACTTGCTTAATTTGGAGATAGAATACAGTACAAATTCCTTGTCCATTTACTATTCTATTCTTGACTTAAGTAGTAGCAAAAATGCATTAAATCATCTCAATACACCTTCATATACCCTGGCATTCCCCTTTCTATTTCTTCCAACAAAGTAAACTGTCTGCCACTTGCATATCATCACCAATTACTAATAATTTCAAATTGTCCTATGGGAGCCTAGGGTGCTGCATCTACTGTTTTACAACTAAGTGACTTTTGGAAAAAACATGGGAAATTAATTGCAATTCTTACTCAGTTATTTTCCCCTGCCTCTGTTGGAGTGTAGGTGTGTGAACATCCAAAGCAGGATACTTCTAGATTCTCAGTCCATTTTTTCCTTCCACCCTGCCTTTCTGTACACTCCCATCATGGAGAGCCACCATTGGACTGCCCCTGGCCTAATATTACTCTATCTTCCTAAAAGTGGCACACAAAAGCATATCAACTTTGCAGCATACTTCTCATTTTCCCTAATCTGTCTTCCATGTGATTTCTGAAAGTCTATTATGCCCTTGCACATACAGCCCTTTTATAATGAAAGCTGCCATCTTGATGAAGATAAAGAACTAGAATTCACCTCCATCTGTGACAAGGGGCCTCAAAGATTTTTAAAATTTTAACTATCACATTTACTTAGTATTCAAAGTAAAACAAAGAAATAACCATTTTTCCTCAATTTCCACCTGAAATTCATTTTATGTTTATTATATTCCTTTTAACTTTATCAACAGAAATACACATTGGTTTTTTTCATTTTGCTGTATTTGAAGTTTTGAGAAACTACATTTGATTTCCACCTTGACAGTTCCAATTAGTCACTCTCCAGATTTGACTTTTTCCACAATAAAATTCCCCTTTGATTGCAGGAAAAGTGGTATTATTTTTCCCTTAAATATCTCCAGAATCTGGTTTCACATATATCCTCCTCAAACTTTAAGGAAATGAGCATGAATCAAGTGAGGTTTACCCCAATTGGCCTCCTCCTGCCATGATTTGGGGGTGCAGTGAAGGTCAATTAACTGAGCCCTGTTTCCCCTTGCTCTGAAGAGCATGTGAATGAAGGCACACAGTTTTCCCAGGGTTGTAATCATTGAGAAGCAAGAGAGAGTGAAAGTGACTAGGCACCATGTATATTGCCATTTCTCAACAGTAGGCAGCTCTGCATATTATTAACAGTACTGTCAGTGATTTCTCATTCCCAGTATTAAATATCTGGAGTGGGTTAATGAGTACCTGGACAAATTTCTTTTAAAGGTACAGAGAACAAACTAGTGAGAATTAGAAAGAATGGAAAGATGAAATCAGCTTGGGCCTAGCATTGCCTTTAATAATTTCTATGCTTATTAATGTAAGCAAGACAGAAAGTCTTATAGAATAGAATTATGTTATGAAAGAAAGTAGAAGAAAGCCTTCACTCTCCCCAAACCTTTATCAACATTTAAAGGTGTCCTTTCCATGACAGACATTGTGCCTGTAATCTAGTCCAAACCCCCTGTGTAAAGCAGTCTGGCAAACAGTACATGGAAAATGATGCCTAGGTCCAGGATGATTACACCTGATGAAAGAGTACATAAGAATAGTGCACAAATAATAATCTGTAGACATCTAAAGGTAGTGCAACAAGTGCCACAATAATGAGTTTCCTTTTTGTTCTTTGTTTTATATTGCATATCAATGACAACTAGTGACATTTTTTCCTCAACATATGCATAGTGAGGTATTTATTTGTATTTTCAGATCCACATGACAACATTAATGAAGGATATCTGATTAACTCATTTTGCTACCTGTTTTTTAATCCATTTATGCATTTCCCATATCCTTGTTTATCTTAATGCCCTTTATACTGCAACATAGACCCAGAATCAATTACATTCATTACAAAAATCTACTGAGAGACAAGGAAATGCTTGCTCCTCCCTAAGCAGTCACTTCACTACCCACCTTTCTGGTTCAAAACCTTAAAGCTTACCCAGATCCTATACAACCAGTAACTGCCTTTCATTCATTTAGTCAATATACTGCATGCTGTGGGAATTAGAGGTACTATGGACATAACAACAAAGTGCATTTGAGCCATGGGGCAAGCTGCAGAATTCAGACATAGCTAGAGGCCTATTCACTGAAAAATTTGTCCATGTTGGAATGAATTAAAAATTCTGATTAAGAGAGCATGTAGTCTGCAAAAAAAAAGTCTGTACAGATAAGTCATTTTGTAAGTGGAATTGAACCATTTCAGAAAGTGGGCAGATGAAAAAGCTAAACAGGTATTTTGCACACCTATCAAAAAGAAAAGGACAAGAAGATTGAAAAAAGTCTAGAGAATTATAATTTCTGATATGAATAAGTATGAGTATCATATTCTACATACCAGGACTTGCTGTGAGGTGGTAGATTTTAAGCCATTTGGAAAAAAGGCAAAAGTTGATGCTAAGCCTGTAGGTGATGAATAGTTTAATTACTTCTTCACATTTCAGCAGGGAGGCAACTCCTGCAGCTCAGCACTACTTGCATGCCAGGTGAATGCTTCCTAACATTCCACCCACTGTATTTCTTAACACTGAAAATTGAAATATTGAATGCTGGTCTCTTGCCAACTGCCTTTAGGTGATGTTGGGTAAAATTGCCAAAAAAACATGAACTGCCTTTATATTATTTTCTTTGTACAGCTACTTCCCTGGAAGCTGCTTGGGATTTATGTGTCTGTTTACTGGATTAAAACAAACAGCATAAGACAAAGTTGGAGGCATATATTCTCAACAAAGCATATGTTGTTTCCACATGTCCAGGTTTCAGCTAAGAGTGGGAGCACTGCCTCTAATGTAATGACAGGAAGCACCACAGCTGTGAGTCTGGAAGCAAGAGACACCCATGCATTACCTGTTTCTTTGGCCCAGACTTCTTCCAAGTACAAGTCATTCAAAAGATGCTCCAAAATCATCTCTGGGGTCCAAGCAGCATTGTATCTGTCAGAAAGCAGATACAGAAAGCTGAGTCTTCCTTGGTAGAAGTCTGTGATAACCTGCTCCATTCATCATTCCTCCTCATCATCAATGTATATGAAATAAGGCACATGAAAGGTAGGCAAGGGCAGCTCTTAGTCCAAGAGTGATGCAGACTCCTTCCTTTCTAAATGAGGGTCAAAGACCACATGTAGGAGCTGCCCTCTGTGAACAGGTAATAACAAAATTATTCCCTAAATGCTGAAAGATCTTGCCATTTCCTTCCTTTCACTGGGAACCAAGTCCATCTAGCTGCTAAGAGCTCAGCAGACAGCTTGAATGTTGCTCCCATGAAAGGCAGAGAGAAAAGGGAGGGAGGGAGGGAAGAGGAGGCAGAGAGAGCAAGTGAGAATGAGTAAGAGAAGGGAGGGCTGGAGGGGAAGTAAAACACAGCATTTGCCTCCATGGGCTGGAGGGAGAAAACTCTCACCTACATTCACTTTCCAAATGCCCAGGTGTGTGGTTTGGCCCACAGAACTGGAGTTTCTTCAGCACCAGGACATTCTGGTTTTCCTGTTTAACCTGAACAGGACTCAATTCATCACCTTGTTTTTATTGTGGATGGGTATTGATGGATGGAAGTAGGAATAAAGGAGAAAAAATTACAGAGGGAAAAAAGCCAACTGTACTGCAATTATCTAGAGGTGATATACACCATGACTTCTTTAAAGATGCAGAATGAATTAGGAGTCTGGATCACTGTACCTCTGATGGTACAATTTCCAGCTTCAAACTCTCTATAAACTCTCAAGCATTAGAGAAGCATAAATACTTCAAAGGAAATGGGAAAAAGAGGGGGCAATTCAGGGAGTTAATTTTTAAAACAATTTGAGAATCCATTGTTCACAGTTTCCAAAAGCACAAAATAATCATTGTATGGGTATTGTATTCTTTTATTTGGTTAATGCTTACTAAACAATGATTGCTCTATTAAAATTGGAAAGTTATATAAATATATTTAAATATGAGAACAATGAGTAAGCTATATTGAGTAGTTGTAGATGATAAATATATTTATTTACATCACAGCCTTACTTTAAAATATGGGCAAATAACTATCCATTTAGTCATTCAGTTCAATTTTTTCAGACTTGAGTTGGTCTTCAAATTCATCCTATACTCATTTTGACAGAATTCAGGGGAAAAAATGGATCTCTAGTTAGAACCTCATTGAGGCTGACATTTGGATGCCTTGGGTGAAGGAACTGTCTTTCACAAAGGGAGAAGGCTGAACAATCATTCATTTCTGCACATGCAGCTCTACCTTTCCTGAGTGAGCATAGCCTGCTGACATGGCCCTATCAGAGGAGGGCTCCCTGCTCACCCAGTTGTGCGGACTCAGCCTCCAAGTGATGAACATTTCCAGAGTGCTGAGTGTGAAATTCTCCTAATGTGTGACACCCAGTAAGCATAAGGTAAAAGGGAAAAAGATGTAAATACATGTAAGAAAATCCAGCTTCTACACTTCTGACAATTTGTACATAGAGTAAAGCAAGGTAAGTAGGCTTCACTTTAAACAAAATGATATAACTTCTTTAAAATGGAAAATATGTGCTAGGGTTCCTAGAATGTTTCTATTACTCAGAAATCCTACCTATAATTATGTACAAACATAAGAGAGAGGATAGTTTTCTCCCACCAATTAAGAAGTACCATATCCGTTACACCTTGTTACTCAGTTCCATAGACATTAGTAATGTCAATATATTTTATTTGCCTTTCACAAGGTTTGGAAAACACTCATCTTGCCATAATTGTCAAGCAAGTCAGTTTTAAAATTTTTATTCAACTGCTGGTGTCCAGATCCACAAGATAATGTACCCACCAAATCATTTGAGTCCTCCAGGATATTTCTTAAAATATATTTTGGTTATTCTAAATAGCAATATAATTTTACCATCATTCTTTTAAAATCTTTCACTGAAAAATAATTTTACCTTGTAAAATTGGTGTATTACATTTCAAAAAAATGTCATACATGCAGTTACTGTGGTAATTAAGGTACAATAATTATTGTTAAACTCCTTAAGGATGTCAGTATGACTCTTGTATCATGAATACCAGTGTGGAATTGCCATCTTTCATTTTTCCAAAGGGATTCTTTGGTTATGCATGTGGCAGAAATCGAATAGGGTAGTAAGGAGAGAGGCATATGTTAAAATAGCAACAACAAAATGCTGACTGAGTGTCTGGAATATTGACACACACAGAGACAGTCTGAAATAATTCAGTGACCAATAGATATGAAATGACAAACATCCTTCAATGGAATTCTCTAATAGTAAGCCAATATTCATTTTCTATGAGCCTGCTATCATTCTGAATTATATTTTACATTCTACACAACCATGATATATGGAACTATTGAATTCCAAGTGTCATGCACATACATATGGATGGAAAAGTCTTCTCTACTGTCTGTGTAATGGATATGTATTACACCTCTGTGCAGAGAGTGGCCACACTTTGCTGGGCAAGGAACTAGTTGAATCATATTGATATTCTCTCAATAGTATGTTATGTCACAGTGACAGTTTCCATTTGAAAACCTGGTTAAAAATAAGCAAGAGTAAAATCAGAAAATATATAATATATATTAATATCTATACCTATCTATCTATACATTTATATAAAGGGAGAAGCAAGTTAACTAAAACCACCATTAAATCACAATGGTCCCATGCATTCTAACTGCCTCTCATGGAGGAAGGTTAAATATATGACTGTTCAGCCATATACCCTTAGCTCATAACTATTCCTGAAAAGAGCAGAAGTGCCATGGTCAAGAGTCTGTGAATTAACTTTACTCTGGTACTTGCTTAGTTAAGAATAAAAGAAATATTTTTCTCTCTTTACAATCTATCTCCTCATCATCTAAGCTTTGTCCCAAATTCCTCTGAACCAAATTTCTCTGAAGTTAATGATTAATAAGAAGATATAACACTTTTAAAAATGAATTATTTTTAAAGACCTGCTCTGCTGGCTAAAATAATTTAACTATAGCTTTTTAAAATTATAGATTTTTGAAAAAGAATTGCATCTAAAAATAGAAACAAATTGGAAAAATATATGACAATCTCTTTTAATATATCTACAACTAATGAGTTTTTTAGACTGACATTGGCAATTGTGATTTTCATGCTTTCTTTCTTGAAAGGATAATAAATATGAGATTCAAGTATAAAAATATAGAAGTCAAAGTACATGAAATTTAAACAA
Source organism: Myrmecophaga tridactyla (assembly GCA_004026745.1). Lineage (NCBI taxonomy): Eukaryota > Metazoa > Chordata > Mammalia > Pilosa > Myrmecophagidae > Myrmecophaga > Myrmecophaga tridactyla. The sequence goes on from PVIY010014808.1 coordinate 50,737, forward strand.
ATGCCACCTATTTACAACTTCACTAGTTTTTCAGGAAGACAAGGGTGGTTCAACACAAGAAAATCATTTAATGTAATACAGCACCTTAACAGAATGGAAGGTAAAAATCACATGATCATCTTGATTGAAGCTGAAAAAGCATTTAACAAAATTCAACATCCTTTTCTGATAAAAACACTTCAAAATATAGGAAACAAAAGTAACTGCCTCAATATGATAAAGGGAATATATGAAGATGGAAAGCTTTCACCCTAAGGTCAAGAATGAGACAAAGATACCCACAGTCATCGCTATTATTCAACATTGAGCTAAAAGTTCTAGCTAGATCAATCAGGATGGAAAAAGAAATACAAAGGGAAGATGGCTGAACAGAGTAGCTCAAGATTAGCCCTGCTCCATGGAAAAGTTAGAGAAGGGACAGAAGGGGACTGAGGTGGCAATTCAGAAGACTGGTGAACTGGGAGAGCCTTTGCACCACATGAGGCAGTCCTGGTTGCAGAGACTGAGGGGCTGAGAGGCTCAAAGTTGAGCCTGGCTTGGAGGTGCAGAGCCATGGAGGTTGCGGCTAGGAAATAAGCCAAGCCACATTCCTTGGGTGTGCTACTCTTACACCCCATGACCAACAATTCACCCCACACCCCATGCACCCAAACCCATCACCTGCTCACATTCTCAGTGCTCCATGTGCCTCCACCCCACCAACAACCAGTGCACATACCTGTCCTACACCTCACCCCAAGTGCAGCCCAACCCACATCTTCTGCACCCCTCTCAAACACTACACCCCCCTCCCTGCTCCCTGCAGGCTGTTGCCAGCACATAAAGGCTCTGGGCACTAACCTCCATACCTAGGCTAACCTTGCCCCCTACCCATATTGTTGTACAGCCTCATTCTGCCCCCTATGAGCTCTGCACATCTATTTATGACACTCCCAAGCCCATGCATGCACAGGCCCCCAATCACATCATTCAGCACTGGGAATTACACTTTATAGTAGTCCTAGAACCGTGCACATGCACAGCGCTCAGCCACACTTTCCAGCTCTGAGAAAATGCTGACCTGTGCAGCTGGGTCACATCTGCACCCAATCCATGAAGGCATAATGCTGACCTGCTGCCACAGCTCTACACATGTACACAAAGAGACCCATGCCTTAGATGAGTGTACATCAGGGTTACAACAACCAGACTAGTACATCCACACAGCTTCATACTTCCTAGCAGTTGGGTGCCGACATTCACAAGCATCAGTATACTATCCCCAATCTGCACCTATACCTGACCTGAAACAAATCATCACACTGAGGGCCCCATCCCATGCCCTCTTCCCTGCTGTACAACCACCCAGCAAACCCAATGCCTGAGACTACTGAAAGAAATCAACTCCCAAAGTAAATCAATCAAGATATTTACATGCCACAAATACAGCAGAAGATCACTAAGCAATCACAATGCAGGAAGATATAGCCCTGCCTAATGACCAAATTAAAACACCAGAAGAGAAACAGACATTGGGACAACTAATCAAAGAAGTTCATACAGCTCTACTTAATAAAATAAGTGGGATAGCAAGTGACATAAAGAAGATCAAGAAGACAGTAGATGAGTACAAAGAGGAATTTGAAAAAATAAATAGAAAAATAACAGATATCACTGAGATTAAAGATTCTGTTGACCAAATAAAAACATACTAGAGGCACACAACACCAGATTTTGAGTGACAAAAGAAGAATAAGTGATATAGAGGACAGGATAATTGAATTCAAAGACTCAAAAGAGCCAATGGCAAAAAAGATGCAAAAATTGAATGGGAACTCAAAAAAATGATAGACAATGCAAAGTGCAGAAATATAAGCATCATTGGTGTCCCAGAAGGAGAAGATAGGAGTAAAGGTCTAGGGAGAGTAGTTCAAGATATAATGGGGGAAAACTTCCCAATCCTCACAAGGACATAATGTACAAGTGAAAGAAGCCCAAAGAACACCAAACAAAAAAAATCCAAATAGACCTTCTCCAAGGCACATACTGATCAATCTGGGAAATGTTGAAGAGAAGCAGAAAATCCTGAAATCAGTAAGACAAAACAAACTACTACATACAAGGGAAATCAAATAAGACCAAATTCAGACTACTCAACTAAAACCCTGGAGACAAGAAGCAGTGGTATGATACAATCAAGATCCTGAAAGAGAAAGACCTCCAGCCAAGAATTCTGTGCCCAACCAAATTGTCCTTCAAAATTGAGGGAGAGATTGAAGTTTTCACAGACAAAGAAGTCCTGAAAGAATTTCTCAACAAGAGACTGACCCTACAAGAAATACTAAAGGAGTTCTTCTGGCTGGAAAAAAAAAGACAGGAGAGGGAGGTCTGGAGGAGGGCACAGAATTGAAAAGTGTCACTGAGAGTAATTTAAAGAGTACAAAGAGAAAGTGGGAAAATAATATATAGATCTGACAAATAAAATAAAAATGACAAGATGGTGGAATCAAGAAACACATTTTCAGGAGTAACTTTGAATGTTAATGGACTAAACTTACCAATTAAAAGATAGATTGGCAGAATGGATTAAGAAACATAATCCAGGTATATGATGGTTACAAGAGACTCATCTTTGACACAAGGATACAAATAGATTGAAAGGGAAAGGATGGAAAAATATTTTCACACAAATTGTAACCAAGAGAAAGCAGGAGTAACTATACTAATATCAGACAAGATAGACTTTAAATGTAAAGACATCATAAGAGGTAAAGGACACTATGTATTAATTAAAGGATCAATTCACCAGGAAGATATAACAATCATAAATGTTTATGCTCCCAATCAAGGAACTCCAAAGTACATGAGACAGACATTGGTAAAACTGAAGGAAGCAATAGGTGTTTCAACAATAATAGTAGGAGTCTTCAATACACCACTGTCCTCTATAGATAGAACAACCAGACAGAAGTTCAACAAGGAAATAGAGAAGTTAAATAACTTGATAAATGAATTAGACCTAACAGACATATATAGGTCATTACACCCAGAAAACATGATATATATTGTTATCGTTGCTCATGGAACATTCTCCAGGATAGATCATATGCTGGGGCACAAAATAGGTCTTTATAAATATAAACACATTGATATTATTCAAAGCACTTTCTCTTATCACAATGGGATGAAGCTGGATATCAATAACCACCAAAGAATGAGAACATTCACTAATATATAAGGAGATTAAATAATGCATTCGTAAACAACCAGCAGATCAAAGAAGAAATTGCTAGAGAAATCAGCAGCTGTCTGGAGGTGAATGAAAATGAGAGTGCAACTTATCAAAACTTATGGGATGCAGCAAAATCTGTACTGAGAGGAAAATTTATTGTCATTAATGCCTATATTTAAAAAATGAGAAGGAGCTAAAATCAAGGACTTAACAGCACACTTGGAGGAACTTGAGAAAGAACAGCAAACTAACCCCAAAGCAAATAGTAGAAGAGAAATAACAAAGATTAAAGCACAGATAAATGAATGAGAGAACAAAAGAACAATAGCAAGAATCAATAAGACCAAAAGTTCCTTCTTTGAGAAAATCAGTAAAATTGATGGGCCAATAACAAGACTGACAAAGAAAAAAGAAAGTGGATGCAAAAACAAAATCAGAAATGAGAAGAGGTGCATTACCACAGACACTGAAGAAATAAAAGAAATCATAAATGAACTCTATAAACAACTATATGCCAACAAACTAGACAACCTAGATGAAATGGAGAAATTCCTGGAGCAATACAAACAAGCTACACTGATTCAGGAAGAAATAGAAAATTTCAACAAACCAATCACAAGTAAACATATTCAAATGGTCATCAGAAATCTTCCTATAAAGAAAAGCCCAGGACCAGATGGTCTCACAGGGAACTTTTATTGAACATGCCATAAAGAAGTAACACCAATTCTGCTCAAACTTTTCCAAAAAAATTGAGGAAAAAGGAACTTTATCTAACTCATTTCATGAAGGTAATATCATTTTAGTACCAAACCTGGTTAAAGATACTATAAGAAAGGAAAACAACAGACCAATCTCCCTAATGAATGTAGATGCAAAAATTCTCAATAAAATGTTAGCAAATTGAATCCAACAGTACATTAAAAGAATTATACACCATGACCAAGTGGGGTTTATAACAGGAACAAGGATGTCTCAAAACAAGAAAATCAATTAATGTAATACAGCACATTAACAAATTGAAAGGGAAAAATCACATAATCATCTCAATTGATGAAATTTAACATTGAATTTTACAATATTCATCATTCTCTTCTGATGAAAACACTCCAAAAGATAGATTGAAGGATAACAACTCAATATAATAAGGGTAATATATGAAAAACACATAGCCAGCATTGTATTCAATAGAGAAAGACTGAAAGCTTACCCCCTCAGATCAGGTACAAGACAAAGATGCCCACTGTCACCACTATTACTCCACATTGTTCTAGAAGTTCTAGCTAGAGCAATCAGGCAAGACAAAGAAATAAAAGGCATCCAAATTGAAAAGGAAGAAATAAAACTCTCAATATGTGCAGATGATATGATACTATATTTAGAAGACCCTGAGAAAGCTACAG
>PVIY010014809.1:0-11178 GCA_004026745.1 Myrmecophaga tridactyla
GGGAGATATCTTATAAATCTTATAATTGGAGGCGGTTTTATGGACCTTACACCTAAAGCAAGAGCACTGAAGAAAGAAATAAACAAATGGGAGCTCCTCAAAAGTGGACCTTGGACCATGAATGTCCTGGATGATGGCCCTATGCCTTGGACAATGATTTGTCTAACAACTTCAACCTGCACTTAGACATGAGACTTGGACTTGGCACTGGGTCTTGATCTTGGACTTTGGAACTGGACCTGGACCTGGATCTTGATCTTGGGAGTAGACCTTGGATTTAGCACCTAGACTGTGTACCTGGGTCTCAAATATGAGTCTTGGTCTTGAACAAGGTACATGAAGCTGGAGCTTGGATCTGTTTCTTGGATATGGGCCTTGGGGTCTGGAATTAAACTTTCATTCTGGACGTATGACTTCCACTTTGGACTTTGCCAGGTTCTAGGTCATTTATCTAGATGCTGGACCTAGGACCTGGATATCTAAACTCAGTCTTCAGTCTCAGACCTGAGCCTGGATATAAACCTGGACTTGGAACTTGCATCTTGACCTTAACACCTGAACTATAGTGTGGGCCTGAACCTTGGGCCTAGACCTTAGATCTGAACTTCAACCAGGTTTTAAATATTGAACATAGACCATTAACATTCTTTTGAACTTGGTCTTGAAACTGTAACTTAGACTTTGGATGTGGACCTCTAAACTCAGAGGTGGATCTCAGACCTAGTTATTAATCCTTCATTAAATCTTTCAAGGATTTAACCTTGAACATAGATATTGGGTCAAGATCTTAGACCTGGACATTGGACCTTAAGACTGTATCTGTGCCTTGGATCTAGGCCTTGGTACTATAACTGAAGTTGAACTTGGAAGTCAGTGTTGGAGCTTACTCGTGAAATTCAGACCCGACCTCAAGCCTGGACTTCAGACCTGGACCTAGACATTGGACCTGGACTTAGTTTTAGACCTGTATCTTGTATCTGAACTTTTACCTAGATCTTGAATTGTGAACTAAACCTATTCTTTGGTATTGACCTGGACCTGGAAATTAGACATTAACCTGGACCTTGAACCTAGACCTTAGACATGAATTTGGTTGGTGGCTCTGGACCTCAGACCTGTACCTAAGATTTAAACTGGACCTGTTATTTGGATCTTCTCTGAGATCTGAAAATTGGAATTTTTATCTGGACTTTGAACTGGATATTGAAATTTGCTTTGACCTGGACATTGGGCCTGTCCCTAAACATGAAAATTGTTCCATGGTCTTTGACTTGCATCTGGACTCAACTGTTTTTGAAGGACTGTTTTGCTGGGTATAGAATTTTTGACTGGCAATTTTTCTCTTTCAGAATCTTAAATACATCATACCACTGCCTTCTAGCCTCCATGGTTTCTTCTGAGAAATCCACACGTAGTCTTGTCAAGCTTCCCTTGTATATGATGGATTGCTTTTCTCTTGCTGCTTTCAAAATTCTCTTTGCCTTTAACATTTGACAACTTGGAGTAGGTATATTCAGTTCTATTATTTTTGGGATATGTTGTATTTCTTGGATCTGTAATTTTATGTCTGTCATGAGAGATGGGAAATTTTCAGTGATTATTTCCTCCATTAGTCTCATTGCTCCTTTTCCCTTCTCTTCTCCTTCTAGCACACTTATAATATGCATATTTGTGCACTTCATATTGTCATTCAGTTCCCTGAGACTCTGCTCATATTTTTCCATTCTTTTCCCTACATTTTCTTTTGTGTCTCAGGTTTCAGATGTCCTTTCTTCTAGTTCACTAATCCTTTCTTCTGCTGCTTCAAATCTATTGCTGTAGGTTTCTGTTGTTTTCCCATCTCTTCTATTATGTCTTTCATTCCTATATGATATGCAATTTGTTTTTTCAAACTTTCCAGTTCCTTATTTTCACCTAGTGTTTTCTTTATATCCTCCCTAAACTCATTGATTTGATTTTTGATGAGATTTTGCATCTCTGCTCAAACATCCTGAATTAGTTGTTTCAAATCCTGTATCTCATTTAAACTGTTAATTTGTTCCTTTGGGCCATATCTTCAATTTTCCTAGCATGACTGCTTTTTTTTTTGCTGGCATCTAGGCATTTTATTCCCTTAGTTAGTTTATTCTGGAGGTTGTTTTCATTCTTTTACATAGGGTTTTCTTTTTTTCATGGCTTTGTTCTCTGTATATTCTTTGGAATTCAATTCAACTTGTTCTAGACCTCTACCATAGGTTCTTTTTTAATTGATAAAATAACATGCAAACATAAACAAAACATTCTTAATATACAAATATTCCATACATGGTGTACAGTCAGTGGCTCCCAATATCATAACATAGTTATATATTCATCACCATAATCATTTTTTAGAATATTTGCCTCACTCCAAAAAAAGAAATGAAAAGAAAAAAGAAAAAACTAATACGTAAAATACTCCTTACCCTCCCTCTCATTGACCACTAGCATTTCCATCTACCCAATTTATTTTAACCTTTGTTCCCCCTCTAATATGTTTATTTTTTATCCATATACTTTTTGCTCATCTGTCCATACCCTCCATAAAGGGAGCATCACACACAAGATTTTCACAATCACACAGTCACATTGTAAAAGCTATAACATTATATAATCATCTTCAAGAAGCAAGGCTACATGGAACACAGCTCTACAGTTTCTGGTACTTCCCTTTAGCCACTCAAACACACCATAGACTGAAAAGGGATATATATATAATGGGTAAGAATAACCTCCAGGGTAGCCTCTCGAACCTTGAAATCTCTCAGCCACTGACACTTTTTTTTTTTCATTTCTCTCTTCTCCCTTTTGGTCAAGAAGGTTTTTTCAATCCCTTGATGCCAGGACCAAGCTCATTCCAGGATATCTGTCTCATGTTACCAGGGAGACTTACACCCCTGGATGTCATGTTCCACATAGGGAGGAGGGCAGTGGGTTCACTTGCCATGTTGGATTAGAGAGTGGCCACATCTGAGCAACAGAAGAGGTTCTGTGGGGGTGACTTGTAGGTCTAATTTTAAGTAAGCTTAGCCTATCCTTTGCAGGAATAAGTTTCATAGGGGCTGTATTAGCTAGGTATCTCTAGAGAAATGGAATCAGCAGGAGATATCTGTAAATATAAAATTTATAAAAGTGTCTGATGTGACCATGGGGATGTAGAGTCAAAGGTCTGTAAGGTAGGCTGCATACCTACTTTACAACTCCAATGAAGGTCCTCAATAGGTGTTAGTAAGGACTGCCAGAAACAGTTTGCTTTCAGCTGGCAAGGCCAGCAACATGCTTTCACTGTCCTACCTCAGGGATAAATCAACCCTCCAGCCATATGTCATAATCTTGTCTGCAGACCCCTTGATTGTTTCTCCCTCCCACAAGACATCACGCTGGTCCATTATATTGATGATATCATGTTGACTGGACCTAGTGAATAATAAGTAGCAACTACTCTAGATTTATTGGTAAGGCACCTGTGTATCAGAGGATGGGAGCTAAATCCAACAAAAATACAGGGGCCTTCCACCTCAGTGAAATTTCTAGGTGCCTCAATGAAATTTCTAAGTGGTGTGGGCATGTCTTGACCTTCTAAGGTGAAGTATTTAAGTTGCTGCATCTGGCTAAAAAGAGGCACCATGCCTAGTTGGTCTCTTTAGATTTTGGCAACAACATATTCCTCATTCAGGTGTGCTACTCCAGCCCATTTATCAAGTGACCAGAAAAGCAGCTAATTTTCAGTGGAGACCTAAATAAGAGGAAGCTCTGTGAAAGGTCCAGGCTGCTATACAAGCTGCTCTGCCACTTATACCACATGACCCAGCAGATCCAATGGTGCTGAAAGTTTCAATGACAAATAGAGATGCTGTCTGGAGCCTTTGGCAGACCACTGTAGGAGAATCACAATGCAGACCCTTAGGATTTTGGAGCAAAGCCCTACATCTGCTGCATATAACTACTCTCCTTTTGAGAAACAGCATTTAGCCTACTATTGGACCTTAGAAGAGACTGAAAGCTTAGCCATGGGCAATCAAGTTACCATGAGACCTGAGTTTTCTCTTGTGCCAGTTTGAAAGGATTTGTATTCCCTAGAAAAGCCATGTTTTATTCCTAATCAGTCTAGTGGGAGCAACCATTTCTTCTAATCCCTATTCAGTATTATATGGTGTAAGCTTGATTAGCTCATCTCTATGGAGATGTGACTCACCCAGTTGTGGGAATTAACTTTTGAATAGTGAGAAATGTGACTCCACCCATTCCAGGTGGGTTTTGATTACTTCGTTGGAATCCTTTAAAAGAGGAGCCATTTTGGAGAAAGATTCAGAATGACAGGAGAGCAACAGAGCAGAGTCATTAGAATGATGAGAGCAACAGAGACATGAGAACTATAGTGTCCACCAGCCAGTGACGTTTTGAGATGAAGGAGAATGCCCCTAAAGGAGCTCCATGAAGCAAGAGTCTGGAGAAGAAGCTAGTAGACATCACCATGTTTGCCATGTGCCTTTCCAGTTGAGCAAGAAACCCTGAACTTCATCAGCCTTCTTGATCCAAGGTTTCTTTCCCTTAGATTGGACATTTCTACATCCTTGCTTTAATTGGGACATTTCCTTGACCTTAGAGCTGTAAACTAGAAACTTACTAAATTCTCCTTTTTAAAAGCCATTCTAGTTCTGGTATACCACATTCCAGCAGCTAGCAAACTAGAACACCTATCATGAGCTAGATGTGGTTTGACCCACCAAGCCATAAAGTTGGGTGTGCATAACAGCACTCCATCATAAAATGGAAATGGTATATGTTAGATAGGGCTAGGGCAGGTCCTGAAGACACAAATAAGTTACTTGAAGATGTGGCCCAAATGCCCATAGTCTGCACTCCTGCCTTCTCTTTCCCATACCAGAGCTATGGCCTCTTGGGGCGTTCCTTACTGTGAACTGACTGAAGAAGAGAAAACTCTGGTTTTCAGATGGTTCTGCATGATATGTCATACAGTGCATAAGCTTTTCATTTGAAACCTTCAGCTCCTCCCTTTCCCTCATCACTGTATGCAGCATATCTAACAATAACCAGCCAACATCTCTATACCTCTTAATCCCACAAAACTCCATAGAAGTGTCAAAAACATCACACAGAGCCTGGCTTCACACAAGCGAACAATCAGCAGCATTGAATGGTGATATTTTGACTATCTCTTTTGCCAGATCACCCCATGGATTGGCAATGTCATTCTGATTATGGGACATAGAGTCATTAGTGCCTTTAAGTCAAGTCAGAGTAGAAAAGCCATCATAAAACCCATTTTTAAAATTCTGTTTCTTAAGAACTACTCCCAGTACCAACCTGTATCAGCGATGGTTCTCTAGAGAAACAGACTCAGCAAAAGATATCTGTAAATATAAAATTTATAACAGTGTCTCATGTAACCATGGGGATAGAGTCCAAGGTCTGTAGGTCAGGCAGTGAGTTGGCAGCTCTGATGAAGTTCCTCAACAAACTCTTAGGAGAGGCTGGTTGGATGTCTCTTCGGAATCCTCCTTAAAAGCCTTCAGGTGATTAGACTAAGTGTCATTTATTGCAGAAGACACACCCCATATCTGATTGCAAATGCAGCAAATCTAGTCATGACCTAACCCTGAAATGTTCTCATAGCAACAGACAGGTCAGCACTTGCCCAATCAGACAACCGGACGCTACCACCTGGACAAGTTGACACACGAACCTAACAATGACAGGGGCGATCCCCAAGATTGAGGCTCGACCTATTGAATTGGTTGTCCCCACTGCTTGCAAGACTATCAGGAATTGCTCAAATGGGGAAGTTGAATATTTCCTCCTTCCTCCCCAGTCCCTCAAGGGGACTTTGAAAACACTTCTTTATTCACTGTCCAAATCTCTCTGGGATTTATCAAGGCATCCCACTAACCTGAACAAACCAAGAAAATCTCATGTCCTACTCAAGATTCCCTATGTACACTTATGGTGTACAACTAAACTGACCACACAAGTTAATTTAGGAAATGTACTACCCAAAATATAAATTTTGCACCAAATAAACATCTCTCCCTTTAGTCTCACACAGAAGTTGAAGTTTTAAGATATGGACAATATCCTTTATCCAGTCTTCTGATATACCTTAGTCCTACCCAGATCAGCTTCATTCATAACTCTACTTCACATATGATCACTTTTTAAAGTCTTAAAACAGTTCCTTTATGAGCTACTGCTGACTTTCATGGCTTCTGAGCTCTAACTCTGAGTCTCAGGTGTCACATAAACACCCAAAGTTTTTGTTATATACAAACAGCTCAGTACCTCAGAATTTAGAATTAACAGTTACACCTCCTAAATATATGTGGCTGCTGTAAGAGCTGACAATCTAGGACCATTTACAATAAGCTCCAACTTGATAACCCATGCTCTGAACTTTAGTTCACCGAATTTTCATATTATAGTTAGTCCATATAATTAAGGCATGATAATATTTGCCCTTTTGTTCCTGACATTTCATTCAACATACAGCTCTAATGTTCATCTAGTTGCATGCTTCACAACTTCATTCCTTCTTGCAGCTGCTCAGTAGTCCATTGTATGTGTATGCCATAGTTCCATCTTCCATTCCTCAGTCATTGTACCCTTAGGCCATCTTCATTCATTGTGGATTGGGAACACTGCCACAAGAAACACCAGTGTACAAATATTCACTCATGTCCACACACTCAGTTCCTCTAGGCATATACTGAACAATGGGGTTTCAGGATCATATGGAAAACCCATCCCTAACCTCCTGTGGACCACCACATTGTCCTCCAACAGGCTTCCCCTCTCATTTCCCTACTGACAATGAACAGGTACATCCCTTTTCTCCATGTTTCTCTAGCACTTGTTTCTCTCTGACCATTTTTAAATAGTTTTATTCACACATCATACAATCCAGCCTAAGTGTATAGACATGCCTTCACCACTGTACTCTATCTGAAGACATTCCCTTTTCTTCCAGAAAGAATCCATACCCCTTTCCCAATCCCCCTTCCTGTTGACATTTAGCTTGGGCATAATGTAAGCCTTTGTTACATTCAGTGGAAGCATATTTTAATGTTACTGTTTACTATAGACCCTAGCTTACATTGATTGTACTTTCCCCATATGCCATCTATTTTCAACATCCTACAATATTGACAATCCTTTGTTCTTCCTCCTGCAAAAACATTTTTTAAATTTGTACATTTAATCATCATCATTTGACACTCCTAAATCATACCGTCTCAGTCTTTATCCTCTAACTTATCTTCTGTTTTCATAGGTGCCCCCAGCCCTTCTCCCTCAAGCATACTCACATTCAGCTTCATTCAGTCTGCTTATTATTGTGCTATAATCAGGCAGTATTGTGCTATCCATATCTGAATTTTTAGTCAATCTTGTTACATAATCTGTATTCCCTCAGCACCAATTGCCAACCCTCTACCCTATTTCTATCTCCTGCTAACCTGAGTTCTTAACTTAAATTCTCCAAGTTCACTCAGTAATGTTAGCTCATATCAGTGAGACCATACAGTATTTGTCCTTTTGTTTCTGTCTAATTTCACTCAGCATAATGTCCTCAAGGTCCATCATGCTTCATGACTTTATTCTGTCTTAAAGCTCTGTAATATTCCATCATATATATATACCACAGCTTCTTTTGCCACTCATCCATTGATGGACTTTTGGACAGTTTCCATTTTCTTCACAATTGTAAATAATGCTGCTATAAACATTGGTGTGCAAATGTCTGTTTGTGTCCTCACTTTCATGTCCTCTGAATAGATACCTAGCAATGGGATTGCTGGATCATATGGCAATTCTATGCTTAGCTTCCTGAGGAAACTCCAAACTGCCTTCCAACAGCAGTTGTACCATTTTACATTCCGCCAACTGTGGATAAGCATGCCTCTTTCTCTGCATTCCCTCCAGCACTTGTCATTTCCTGTTTTTTTTTAATAATGGCCATTCTGGTGGGTGTGAGATTATATCTCATTGTGGTTTTGATTTGCATTTCCCTCATAGCCAGTGAAGTAGAGCATCTTTTCATGTGCCTTTTAGCCATTTTATTTCCTCTTCTGAGAAGTGTCTGTTCATGTCTTTTGCCCATTTTTTAACTGGGTTGTGGGTTGTTTGTCTTTTTGTTGTTAAGTTGAAGAATTTCCTTATATATTCTGGATACTAAACCCTTATCTGATGTGTGGCTTCCAAATAGTATCTCCCATTGCATAGGCTGCCCATTTACTTTCTTGACAAAGTTTTTTGATGCACAAGTGTTTAATTTTGAGGTGATCCCATTCATCAATTTCTTTTTTCAATGCTCATGCTTTGGGGGTTAGGTCTAAGAAACTGTCTCCTTTACAAGTTTTATATGATATTTCCCTACATTTTTTTCCTAAAGTTTTATGGTCTTAGCTCTAATGTTTAGGTCTTTGATCCATTTTGAGTTAATTTTTATATAGGGTGTGAAATATGGATCCTCTTTCATTCTTTTGCATATGGATATCCAGTTCTCCAAGCACCATTTATTGAAGAGGCTGCTCTATCCCAGGTGTGTTGGCTTGACTGCCTTATCAAATATCAGTTGTTCATAGACGAGAGGGTGTACATCTAAATACTCTATTCAATTCCGTGGGTCAGTATATTTACCTTTATGCCACTACCATGCTATTTTGACCACTGTAGCTTTGTAATATGCTTTAAAGTCAGGTAGTGTGAGGCCTCCCACTTCATTTTTCTTTCTCAAAATATTTGTAGCTATTTGGGCCACCTACCCTTCCAAATAAGTTTGTTTATTGGTTTTTCTGTTTCTGCAAAGTGTACTTTTTGGGATTTTAATTGATATTGCATTGAATCTATAAATCGATTTGGGTGGAATTGACATCTTAACTATATTTAGTCTTCCAATCCATGAACACAGTGTGCCTTTCCTTTTATTTAGATCTTCCCTGATTTCTTTTAGCAATTTCTTTTAGTTTTCTGTGTATAGATCTGTTGTATTCTCAGTTAAATTTATTCCTAAATATTTCATTCTTTTGGTAGCTACTGTAAATGGCATTTTTTCTTGATTTCCTCCTCAGATTGCTCATTACTAGTGTATAGAAACACTACTGATTTTTGCTTGTTGATCTTGTACCCTGCCATTTTGCTGTACTCATTTATTAGCTCTAATAGCTTGCTGTGGATTTTTCAGAATTTTCAACATATAGTATCATATCATCTGCAAACAATGAGAATTTTACTTCCTCCTCTCCAATTTGGATGCCTTTTATTTCTTTTTCTTATCTAATTGCTCTAGCTAGAACTTCCAGCACAATGTTGAGTAACAATGGTGACAGAGGTCATCATTGTCTTGCTCTGGTTCTTAGAGGGAACGCTTTCAGTCTTTCTCCATTAAGCATGATGTTAGCTGTGGGTTTTTCATATAGTCCCTTATTCATGTTGAAGAAGTTCCCTTCTATTCCTATTCTTTGAAGTGTTTTCATCAAGAAAGGATGTTTAATTTTGTCAAATGCCTTTTTTGCATCAATCGATATAATCATGTGTTTTTTTCTGCTTTAATGTATTGATATGGTATTTTACATTAATTGATTTTCTTATATTGAACTATCCTTGCATATCTGAAATAAATCCCACTTGATCATGGTTTATAATTCTTTGAATGTGCTTCTGGATTTGATTTGCAAGTATTTGTTGAGAATTTTCCCATCTATATTCATTAGAGAGATTGATCTATAACTTTATTTTCTTGTAGTATCTTTTTCTGGCTTTGGTATGAGGATGATGTTGGCTTCATAGAATGAATTAGGTAGCTTTGCCTCCCTTTCAATTTTTTTGAAGAGTTTGACCAGTATTGGTACTAATTCTTTCTTGAGTGCTTGGTAGAATTCACTTGTGAAGCCAACTGGTGCTGGACTTTTCTTTTTTGAAGCCTCTTGACTGATTCAATCTCTTTACATGTGATTGGTTTGTTTCTTCTCGAGTCAATGTTGTTTGTTCATGCCTTTCTAGGAAGTTGCCAAGTTCATCTATGTTGTTTAGTTTATTAGCATATACTTGCTTATAGTATCCTCTCATTACCTCCTTTATATCTGTGGAGTCAATGATTATGTCTCCTCTTCCATTTCTTATTTTACATATTTGCATCTGTTCTTTTTCTTTTTGTCAACCTTGCTAAGAGTCCATCAATTTTATTGATTTTTCTCAAAGAACCAACTTCTGGTTTTGTTGATTTTCTCGGTTGTCTTCATGTTCTCAGTTTTGTTTATTTCTGCTCTAATCCTCTTTATTTATTTCCTTTTGTTTGCTTTGGGGTTAGTTTGCTGTTCTTTCTCTAGTTCTTCCAAGTGAAAAGTTAATTCCTTGATTTTTGCTCTTTCTTCTTTTTTAATGTAGGCATTTAAATTTCCCTCTTAGCACTCCCTTTGCTGCATCCCATAAATTTTGATATGTTGTGTTTTCATTTTTATTTGCCTAAAGATATTTACTGAACTATCCTGTAATTTTTTCCTTGACCCACTGGTTGTTTATGAATGTGTTGTTTAGCCTCCATATATTTGAATTTTCTGGCCCTCTGCCTGTTACTGATTTCCAACTTCACTCCTTCATGATCTGACAATGTGTTTCACATGATTTCAATCTTTTTAAATTTATTGAGACTTGATTTGTGACCTTGCATATGGTCTATCCTTGAGAATGGCCCATGAGCTCTCGAGTAAAAGGTGTATCCTGCTGTTGTGGGTGTTCTGTAAATGTCTATTAAGTCTAGTACATTTATTGTAGTGTTCAAATTCTCTGTTTCTTTATTGATCTTCTCTCTAGATGTTCTTTTCTTTGATGAATGCAGGGAGTTGAAGTCTCCAAATATTATGGTAGAGGTGTCTATTTCTCCCTTCAGTGTTTTCAGTGTTTGTCTTGTGTATTTTGGAGCACTCTGGCTCGGTGCAGAAATATTTATGATTGTTATGTCTTCCTGTTGCATTGCTCCTTTTATTAATACATAGTGTCCCTCTTTGTCTCTTTTAATTGTTTTACATTTGAAGCCTAATTTGAAAGATATTAGTATAGCTACTCTTGCTCTTTTCTGATTGTTGTTTGCATGATATATCTTTTCAGAACCTTTTACTTTCAACCTATTTTTGTCCTTGAGTCTTA